>JBAMJR010000644.1:0-15000 GCA_038501785.1 Myoxocephalus aenaeus | reverse complement strand
ATATTTAACACGTGACATGCAACGTATAGAAGAGTACAACACGCCTGCCAGTAGACGGGCCCTACAGGCTAACCGGCTAGGCTAACCAGCAAGTAGACGGGTCCCGCCATGACTACAAAACTGGGGCGTTTTACGTAAAGTTCCAGCAGTTAGACGACCCCCGCGGGTCTGCTCTTCCAGGTAAATGAGTTCGGTTCCAGGAAATAGTCGGTGTTCTACACGTTAACGGCTGGTTCGAGCAACAGAAGACATTTCACGCGCCGTTGTTGTTGTTGTTGGAGTAATAATAATATAATGTAGTAATAATATAATGTAATAATAATAATGATTCCTGTAACTTTCCATAAGTTAATTAAATTATCTTTCTACGGACGGAATCCGTGATTAAAGACTTTAGTTTAGTTTCCTGAACAGACATTTAGTGTTTCTTCACGGTGACGTCATACTGTGACGTCAGCACTGTTATTGATCTGATATCAGCTCTCTGATCGTGTTATTGATCTGATATCAGCTCTCTGATCGTGTTATTGATCTGATATCAGCTCTCTGATCGTGTTATTGATCTGATATCAGCTCTCTGATCGTGTTATTGATCTGATATCAGTCACGTTTATTGTCTGACTGTTTATGAACTGGATCCATAAACAAGGTGTTGTTGTTGTTGTTTACTCCTCAGGACACGATGAGTCTCCAGTGGACGGCCGTCGCCACCTTCCTCTACGTCGAGGTCTTCTTCGTGCTGCTGCTGTGCATCCCCTTCATCTCCCCCAAGAGGTACTGGACCTAGACCACTAGACCTGGACCCCTAGACCTGGGTCCACACACTAGACCTGGACCCCTAGACCTGAGTCCACACACACTAGACCTGGACCCCTAGGCCTGAGTCCACACACACTAGACCTGGACCCCTAGACCTGAGTCCACACACACTAGACCTGGACCCCTAGGCCTGAGTCCACACACTAGACCTGGACCCCTAGGCCTGGGTCCACACACTAGACCTGGACCCCTAGGCCTGGGTCCACACACTAGACCTGGACCCCTAGGCCTGGGTCCACACACTAGACCTGGACCCCTAGGCCTGAGTCCACACACTAGACCTGGACCCCTAGACCTGAGTCCACACACTAGACCTGGACCCCTAGACCTGGGTCCACACACTAGACCTGGACCCCTAGACCTGGGTCCACACACTAGACCTGGACCCCTAGGCCTGGGTCCGCACACTAGACCTGGACCCCTAGACCTGAGTCCGCACACTAGACCTGGACCCCTAGACCTGAGTCCACACACTAGACCTGGACCCCTAGACCTGAGTCCACACACTAGACCTGGACCCCTAGGCCTGAGTCCACACACACACTAGACCTGGACCCCTAGACCTGAGTCCGCACACACTAGACCTGGACCCCTAGACCTGAGTCCACACACACTAGACCTGGACCCCTAGGCCTGAGTCCACACACTAGACCTGGACCCCTAGACCTGAGTCCGCACACTAGACCTGGACCCCTAGACCTGAGTCCACACACTAGACCTGGACCCCTAGGCCTGGGTCCACACACTAGACCTGGACCCCTAGGCCTGGGTCCACACACTAGACCTGGACCCCTAGGCCTGGGTCCGCACACTAGACCTGGACCCCTAGGCCTGAGTCCACACACACACTAGACCTGGACCCCTAGGCCTGAGTCCACACACACTAGACCTGGACCCCTAGGCCTGAGTCCACACACACACTAGACCTGGACCCCTAGACCTGAGTCCGCACACACTAGACCTGGACCCCTAGACCTGAGTCCACACACACTAGACCTGGACCCCTAGACCTGAGTCCACACACACTAGACCTGGACCCCTAGACCTGAGTCCACACACTAGACCTGGACCCCTAGGCCTGAGTCCACACACTAGACCTGGACCCCTAGGCCTGAGTCCACACACTAGACCTGGACCCCTAGGCCTGAGTCCACACACACTAGACCTGGACCCCTAGGCCTGAGTCCACACACACTAGACCTGGACCCCTAGGCCTGAGTCCACACACACTAGACCTGGACCCCTAGACCTGAGTCCACACACACTAGACCTGGACCCCTAGACCTGAGTCCACACACTAGACCTGGACCCCTAGACCTGAGTCCACACACTAGACCTGGACCCCTAGACCTGAGTCCACACACTAGACCTGGACCCCTAGGCCTGGGTCCACACACACTAGACCTGGACCCCTAGGCCTGGGTCCACACACACTAGACCTGGACCCCTAGGCCTGAGTCCACACACACTAGACCTGGACCCCTAGGCCTGAGTCCACACACACTAGACCTGGACCCCTAGGCCTGAGTCCACACACACTAGACCTGGACCCCTAGACCTGAGTCCGCACACACTAGACCTGGACCCCTAGACCTGAGTCCGCACACACTAGACCTGGACCCCTAGACCTGAGTCCGCACACACTAGACCTGGACCCCTAGACCTGAGTCCGCACACACTAGACCTGGACCCCTAGGCCTGAGTCCACACACACTAGACCTGGACCCCTAGACCTGAGTCCACACACACTAGACCTGGACCCCTAGACCTGAGTCCGCACACACTAGACCTGGACCCCTAGGCCTGAGTCCACACACTAGACCTGGACCCCTAGGCCTGAGTCCACACACTAGACCTGGACCCCTAGGCCTGAGTCCACACACACTAGACCTGGACCCCTAGGCCTGAGTCCACACACACTAGACCTGGACCCCTAGGCCTGAGTCCACACACACTAGACCTGGACCCCTAGACCTGAGTCCGCACACACTAGACCTGGACCCCTAGGCCTGAGTCCACACACTAGACCTGGACCCCTAGGCCTGAGTCCACACACTAGACCTGGACCCCTAGACCTGAGTCCACACACACTAGACCTGGACCCCTAGACCTGAGTCCGCACACACTAGACCTGGACCCCTAGGCCTGAGTCCACACACACTAGACCTGGACCCCTAGGCCTGAGTCCACACACACTAGACCTGGACCCCTAGGCCTGAGTCCACACACACTAGACCTGGACCCCTAGGCCTGAGTCCACACACACTAGACCTGGACCCCTAGGCCTGAGTCCACACACTAGACCTGGACCCCTAGGCCTGAGTCCACACACACTAGACCTGGACCCCTAGACCTGAGTCCACACACACTAGACCTGGACCCCTAGACCTGAGTCCACACACACTAGACCTGGACCCCTAGGCCTGAGTCCGCACACACTAGACCTGGACCCCTAGGCCTGAGTCCGCACACACTAGACCTGGACCCCTAGGCCTGAGTCCACACACACTAGACCTGGACCCCTAGGCCTGAGTCCACACACACTAGACCTGGACCCCTAGGCCTGAGTCCACACACACTAGACCTGGACCCCTAGGCCTGAGTCCACACACACTAGACCTGGACCCCTAGGCCTGAGTCCACACACTAGACCTGGACCCCTAGGCCTGGGTCCACACACACTAGACCCCTGAGAGGGGAGTCTCTGTGTTTAGGATAATTTAATGAAACCTCCTGAATATAACGTCACAGCTGATGCTGCAGGAACACTCTGGGGGTCGGGAGGAGAATTGAGTGCTGCTTAATTTTCTGTAAAGCAAAATGATTTTCAGTATTTACTGATGAGGTCATCACCAGAAAAGTTAATGTTGTATATTAAATCCTTTAGAATTGCACTTTTTGTTTAATTTATTTTGAATTCGTGTAAAAGCTGCTCCTCAGACAGTGACTTGTTCCACAGTAAAGTGTGTGTGTGTGTGTGTGTGTGTGTGTGTGTGTGTGTGTGTGTGTGTGTGTGTGTGTGTGTGTTAAAGTAATTTGACTCTTTTTGAAACTACTTTTAGTTTGAGCATGAAAGCTGTTGAGTCAGTTTAAAAATGGCTGAAGCTTCTGAATAGTTATGTATGTTGTACTACCTCGTGTCCTGAAGATGCACTTTTAGTTTTTAATTAAAATGCAGCTCCCTCTCTAGCATCACCACCAGCTGCTCCTTTTGGTTCATCATTAAACTGGTTTTTGTGTTTCATACATATTCTACTCAAACTGCACCATCTTTTCATTACATACATCTGAGAAGTTGAGAATGTTCCTTGAGTTGGGTTACGGCTTGTCATTCAGGGGGGTGGTGGGTCAGAGCCAGACCACTTGAGAACCAGTGGTCTAGATCCACTAGACCTGAGTCTCCACTAGACCTGAGTCTCCACTAGACCTGAGTCTCCACTAGACCTGAGTCTCCACTAGACCTGAGTCTCCACTAGACCTGAGTCTCCACTAGACCTGAGTCTCCACTAGACCTGGACCTGACTAGACCTGAGTCTCCACTAGACCAGGACCTGACTAGACCTGGACCTGACTAGACCAGGACCTGACTAGACCAGGACCTGACTAGACCAGGACCTGACTAGACCTGGACCTGACTAGACCTGGACCTGACTAGACCTGGACCTGACTAGACCTGACTAGACCTGGACCTGACTAGACCTGACTAGACCTGGACCTGACTAGACCTGACTAGACCTGGACCTGACTAGACCTGGACCTGACTAGACCTGGACCTGACTAGACCTGGACCTGACTAGACCTGGACCTGACTAGACCAGGACCTGACTAGACCAGGACCTGACTAGACCTGGACCTGACTAGACCTGGACCTGAGTCTCCACTAGACCTGGACCAGACTAGACCTGAGTCTCCACTAGACCTGGACCTGACTAGACCAGGTCCCTGAGCAGATTGTAAATGTCAAACACTAAATTTAAATCTCGGCTCGACAGCTTTCAAAGTTTTTATTTGGGCAACTTCAACAAATGAGTTGAAACGGAGAGCAGAATAAACCTCCTGACTAACTCCAGACCTTCGTCTCTTCACCTGATCGATAACTCTGATTTAAAGTGTGCCACTAGATGGCGCCAGAGCTCCATCTCTCTGTAGTTCTGCTTCACTTCCTGTTCTCTCTCCAGGTGGAGTAAGATCTTCAAGTCCCGGATCATCCAGACCATCGCTCTCTATGGAAACACGTCCTTCATGGTGGCCATCGCCATCCTGGTGTTCCTGCTCATCGGTACGGAATATTAACTATTATTTATTTATTTATATATATATATATAAATAAATGTGTATTATGTAATGTATCTCAGTGAGGTTCTACTAGTAAATATTGATAATGAATTATCTTTATTTATTTCTGTCTTCAAAGTCAAAGCTGCATTCTCTCTCCTGACCACCAGGGGGTGACTCCTCTGGTTGTATAGAAGTCTATGCTTCATGTGTTAAAGCTGCATTCTCTCTCCTGACCAGCAGGGGGTGACTCCTCTGGTTGTATAGAAGTATATGCTTCATGTGTTAAAGCTGCATTCTCTCTCCTGACCACCAGGGGGCGACTCCTCTGGTTGTATAGAAGTCTATGCTTCATGTGTTAAAGCTGCATTCTCTCTACTGACCACCAGGGGGCGACTCCTCTGGTTGTATAGAAGTATATGCTTCATGTGTTAAAGCTGCATTCTCTCTCCTGACCACCAGGGGGCGACTCCTCTGGTTGTATAGAAGTCTATGCTTCATGTGTTAAAGCTGCATTCTCTCTCCTGACCACCAGGGGGTGACTCCTCTGGTTGTATAGAAGTCTATGCTTCATGTGTTAAAGCTGCATTCTCTCTCCTGACCACCAGGGGGTGACTCCTCTGGTTGTATAGAAGTCTATGCTTCATGTGTTAAAGCTGCATTCTCTCTCCTGACCAGCAGGGGGTGACTCCTCTGGTTGTATAGAAGTATATGCTTCATGTGTTAAAGCTGCATTCTCTCTCCTGACCACCAGGGGGCGACTCCTCTGGTTGTATAGAAGTCTATGCTTCATGTGTTAAAGCTGCATTCTCTCTACTGACCACCAGGGGGCGACTCCTCTGGTTGTATAGAAGTATATGCTTCATGTGTTAAAGCTGCATTCTCTCTCCTGACCACCAGGGGGCGACTCCTCTGGTTGTATAGAAGTCTATGCTTCATGTGTTAAAGCTGCATTCTCTCTCCTGACCACCAGGGGGTGACTCCTCTGGTTGTATAGAAGTCTATGCTTCATGTGTTAAAGCTGCATTCTCTCTCCTGACCACCAGGGGGCGACTCCTCTGGTTGTATAGAAGTCTATGCTTCATGTGTTAAAGCTGCATTCTCTCTCCTGACCACCAGGGGGCGACTCCTCTGGTTGTATAGAAGTCTATGCTTCATGTGTTAAAGCTGCATTCTCTCTACTGACCACCAGGGGGCGACTCCTCTGGTTGTATAGAAGTCTATGCTTCATGTGTTAAAGCTGCATTCTCTCTACTGACCACCAGGAGAGGATCTTCTTCTATACAGACTGATATATTTATGTGTGTGTGTGTGTGTGTGTGTAGATGCGTTCCGTGAGGTGAGGAAGTACAGCGTGACGGAGAAGGTGGATCTTACCAACAACCCGACGGCCATCGAACACATTCACATGAAGCTGTTCAGAGCGCAGAGGAACGAGTACATCGCCGGCTTCGCCCTGCTGCTCTGCCTGTGAGACACACACACACACACACACACACACACACACACACACACACACACACAGCGACAGACTGTTCTAAATGCAGAGGAATTTTACAGTAAGATGGAAAGAATGAGCAGCTGTGTGTCAGACTGTGTGTGTGTGTGGGTTACTGTGTGTGTGTATTGCCACACACACACACACACACACACACACTCTGTACAGTGTGAATCCTCCAGCCTGCTCCTGATTGGACGGCGCTCATAGGGGTGACTCGGCCTCTGATTGGCTGACGTTTCTTCTTCATGCTTCTGGAATTATTTAAATTATTGATTCATGAAAAACTCTTCGTCTTTTTATTTATTTAAATTATTTTCCCAAATCATGATCAATACATGAAACCTGACAATAAAATGGCTTTAGTTGATCATGTGATCGGGTGCGGTGGCGGCGCGCGGCCTGCAGGGGGCGGCGGCGCCCTGCAGCACGTGATGATGCAGCAGCTGCTGCTGTAACAGACTCCAGCGTTTAGACCGAGCCCGTTCCACACGCCGGCTGCTCTGTGACTCGGAGAGGAATTCAAACCGCAGCACAAGTCTGCGGCGCCGGCAGCTGGAGACTATTTCAGGCGTGTGAAGCAGCCGGCGGCCATATTGGGAGCGCCGGGAAACACCTGATGGGCCAAAGAAAAGTCCCTTTCCTCCCGTCGGTCTGGGAAAACTAATGATTTGTGTTCTTTAAAGATTCACGTCTCTGATGTTGTTCGTTGAGCTGCTACAATGTTAGCTTAGCGTAGCGTAGCATCGGTCGGACCGAACTCCATTCAGAAAACAAGCGTTTTAAAAGTATTTTGCGTGACGAGAACGAACAAAACGTGAATTCAGACTTTTTATGAATCTGTCGTTCGTTCTGCATGTTCCTTTTTTTAATTTACATTTAAACCGCAGTCTGTTCGTTCAGTTCAGACGTTATTCAACAGGAAACCTTTAAAGTTCAGAGTTCAACATGTAGGAGCTCCTCCCACCATGACGTCATCACACACCCCTCAGCTGTGTGTGTGTGTGTGTGGCTATATTGGGTGGTGTATAATGTGTTGAGGCATTACTGTGTGACAGATGACACACACACACACACACGGCTTTACTTGCCCCTCTGCACATGTTTTTATTCGACAAAAACAAACACTGACCGTTGTAATAAGGTTTAATCTTCTTTAGGTTCACGACCCTCTGAACCTAAAAAAAAAAGCATATTATTGTTTTGGAAGAATCCCCAAATCTACGTTTCTCAGGCGGAAACTGTAAAAAACAATAAAAACGGTCCTTGAACGCATCAAAAACATTTTATTCTTCGTGTCTCTTTTAAAATCTCCTCAAATAAACAGTTCACTTTAATCAGATTGTGTTAAACATTGAACTCTGAGCTCCTCAGTGACACTATGATGTCATGTGACCAACAGTCATGTGACCAACAGTCATGTGACCAACAGTCATGTGACCACAGAACTTATATAATATGATTTATATAGTTTTCACATTTTTGTAAAATGTCGTTTAATCGTGAAGTGAAGGTGAGACTTTGCAGGTTGATCTGGTTTAGTATGTTCGTGTTTAACCGCCGCCGTGTGACTCCGCCCTCTTCCCGTCTCCGTGGTTACAGCCTGCTGCGCCGGATCGCCACGCTGCTGTCCCAGCAGGCCACGCTCATGGCGTCCAACGAGGCCTTCAAGAGGCAGGCGGAGGGCGCCAGCAGCGCCGCCAAGAAGTACATGGAGGACAACGAGCTGCTGCAGGAGGTGACACACACACACACACACACACACACACACACACACACACACACACACACACACACACACACACACACACACACACACACACACACACACACACACACACACACACACACACACACACACACACACTCACACTCACTCACTCACTCACTCACTCACTCACTCACTCACTCACTCACTCACTCACTCACTCACTCACTCACTCACTCACTCACTCACTCACTCACTCACTCACTCACTCACTCACTCACTCACTCACTCACTCACTCACTCACTCACTCACTCACTCACTCACTCACTCACTCACTCACTCACTCACTCACTCACTCACTCACTCACTCTCTTAATGAGACTCTGCTGTTCCTTCAGCTCACCAGTGGGGGGCAGCACTGATCTAGAGCTGCATAAACACTGCACATATTCAGATATATTCACATATATTGTCTCAGTCAGTGTGGACACACACACAACACACATTTATATATACACACACACATTTATACACACAGATACACACACACACTCTGGTAATCTGACCGATGTTTCTACGAGGTGAAAAGATCACAAAGTCTTCTGTTGCTAAAAGGAGAGATGACTTCATCTGCATGTGACACACACACTTATACATACACACGCATATTTACACACACATATTTATGCACACACACACATATTTACATTCATATTTATATGTTTATTTATTTTCACACACAGAAATCGTGGCCTTTTAACGTTGGTGGATGTTGTGCAGCAACACGCCTTAAGCATACCTGCAAACTTGTCATTATACATATTATATATTATGGCATATAAGTGTAATATTATGAAGTGAAATGTAGTAGTAGCAAAACAATATTCAGTATAGTACAGCAGTATTGTAAGTATTAAGTCTACAAAATACATTATATATATATATATATGCGCACTACTGTTCAAAAGTTTGGGGTCACTTAGAAATTTCCTTATTTTTCAAAGAAAAGCACAGTTTTTTTCAATGAAGATAACTTTAAATTAATCAGAAATACTCTATACATTGTTAATGTGGTAAATTACTATTCTAGGTGGAAACGTCTGGTTTGTAATGAAATATCTACATAGGTGTATAGAGGCCCATTTCCAGCAACTATCACTCAGTGTTCTAATGGTACATTGTGTTTGCTCATCGCATAGAAGACTAATGGAGGATTAGAAAACCCTTAAACCCTTGTGCAATTATGTTAGCACAGCTGGAAACAGTTCTGCTGGTGAGAGAAGCTATAAACTGTCTTCCTTTGAGCTAGTTGAGTATCTGGAGCATCACATTGTGGGTTCATTAAACTCTCAAAATAGCCAGAAAAAGAGAACTTTCATGTGAAACTCTCCAGTCTGTTCTTGTTCTTAGAAATGAAAGCTGTTCCATGCAGGAAATTGCAAAGAAACTGAAAATGTGTCTGAGTGACCCCAAACTTTTGAACGGTAGTGTGTGTGTATATGTATATATATTTGTTTGTACACTTGGGTATTGCCAAAAGAAGAAATGAAACCCATAATGATCGTAGTTTGTCAGCTTCACCCCTCATGAGTTTGCAGGTCTGCTTAAAGAACTGAAACATCCCATAGTTTACAGCACGTTTAGGCACCACAGAAGAAGAAAGATGTATTTACTGTCATCGTGTTGCTTCTTTATTTAGAGGTGTATATTTATATCATAAATCATTTGATTTTAATAATTGAAAGTGTGTGTCTGGAGCGTCGAAGGTCAGTTATCATGTGAACACACATATTTACACACACACACATTTACCGTAAATTTCGGGTTACAAGCCGCTACTACCTTCGGTCAGTGTCCCCGTTAGCTCCCCGCTGTAGCCAGCTGGGGCTCCTGCTAGCGCTCCGTCACTTCCCCGCTAACTTCCGCTAGCTCTCCGCTAACTTCCGCTAGCTCCCGGGACCAGGCTCGACACCCGACTTGGGCAGAGGGGACGCGGGCAGTAGCAGCAGCAGCGGGCAGTAGCAGCAGCAGCGCTAGCTAGCATTGCTACTAGCTTGCTACAGCGGGGACACCGATCAGCCGTAGGAGCGGCTTGTAACCCAAAATGTACGGTGCACACACACACACACACACACACACACCCCCGTGTCTGCAGGTGACACAACGTGTGTCGTCGTCTTTGAGACGTTTAAATCATAAAAGTGTATTTATTTTAATGAATGAGAGACTAACAGATTAAAACACGTAATCACCCTTTAGGGTCCAGAGGAGGTCAGCTGGACCTGCATCTGATAATCCGTGTGTAGTTGTCACGGTAACGTGTCTGGAGTCTCCATCCTAAACGTCTTCTTTGTCCTCAGAGATAGTTTGTGACGACAGAGGCGTCACTCTGGTGCTCTGTCCTTCAGCGCGACAGCTTACGTCTGAAACACAACGGAATGTGATGAAGCTTCCTGTCACCTTGTTGTACTACTAATACTGTTACTACTACTACCTTTAATACTACTACCTCCTCTACTACCTTTAATACTACTACCTTTAATACTACTACCTCTACTACTTCTGTAGTTTAATGAGTTCATACAGTTTGTCAACTCAAACAAAAACATCCCCTCAAACACTTCTCCCCAAACTTCAGCTGCTTTATATATTTGTGTATATAAAATAAATATATATTAAAAATATTACTATATATATATATATATATATATATATATATATATATATATATATATATATATATATATATATATATATATATATATATGTATAATCAGTGATTATTAACACGAGACGAAGGAAACCATTTAAAAATGAAAGGTTCCAACATGAGACTAAAGTCTTATTGTGGTGTTATTAATAATATATAATGATATACATTAATAATATATAATGATATACATTATTCATAATAATGTAGTTTAACTCCCGCGTGGCCGTCTCCTCGTCAGCCAATCAGAGAGCAGCATGAGTTATGGGCAGCTGCTCGTCTCCAGACCGACCTCTTCTTCACGGGATGAAGGTCGTGGGATAGAAGTCTTTATTGTTCTTTAGGGGACTAGTTGAGCAGCAGTTATGGTTGTACTATCGTATGTAGGTATCTTGAGTAAATAAACAACGATAAATGTAAAACTTGTTGTTTTTTCGTCTCAACAGAAACTTCGTGACGCCGGAGTCGAGCCGCCGGCGGGCGGGAAGAAGGGCGGCGCCCCGCAGGAGGAGAACAAGGACCTGAAGGAGGCGCTGGAGAACCTGAAGGAGGAGCTGGACGCCTCCAAGAAAGGTGAGGAAGTACTCTGATCCTCTACTGAGAGGAAAAGTACCACCATGGAGTACTCTGATCCTCTACTGAGGGGAAAAGTACCACCATGGAGTACTCTGATCCTCTACTGAGAGGAAAAGTACCACCATGGAGAAGTACTCTGATCCTGAAAATATGATGAAGTAGTTTCATGTTACGCATTATAAAGTAACTGAAGTGAACATCCGTTGGTTCTCTGTTAGCGGTGCTGCTAACGTTACTAGCTCTCCTCCTGCTGGTTCTCTGTTAGCATTGCTGCTAACGTTACTAGCTCTCCTCCTGCTGGTTCTCCGTTAGCGGTGCTGCTAACGTTACTAGCTCTCCTCCTGCTGGTTCTCCGTTAGCGGTGCTGCTAACGTTACTAGCTCTCCTCCTGCTGGTTCTCCGTTAGCGGTGCTGCTAACGTTACTAGCTCTCCTCCTGCTGGTTCTCCGTTAGCGGTGCTGCTAACGTTACTAGCTCTCCTCCTGCTGGTTCTCCGTTAGCGGTGCTGCTAACGTTACTAGCTCTCCTCCTGCTGGTTCTCCGTTAGCGGTGCAGCTAACGTTAGTAGCTCTCCTCCTGCTGGTTCTCCGTTAGCGGTGCTGCTAACGTTACTAGCTCTCCTCCTGCTGGTTCTCCGTTAGCGGTGCTGCTAACGTTACTAGCTCTCCTCCTGCTGGTTCTCCGTTAGCGGTGCTGCTAACGTTACTAGCTCTCCTCCTGCTGGTTCTCCGTTAGCGGTGCTGCTAACGTTACTAGCTCTCCTCCTGCTGGTTCTCCGTTAGCGGTGCTGCTGGTCATGTGGTCACATGTTCTACTGGATGTAAAACGTCGTTAACGTTAAACTGTGATGATGTTTGCAGCGCTGCAGAAGTCGGACAGTGACGTTCGTGCGATGAAGAAACAAGCGGAGAATCTGACGGTGGAGTACGACCGCCTGCTGGACGAACACAGCAAACTGCTGGTAACACACACACACACACACACACACACGAGTTAAAGTTATTTATTGTCATGAGTTTATGTCTCAATCTCTAGTTTCAAGTCTTCTTCAATACAGCATGATGTTCATTTAGTACATTATGGTCATTTAGAGTCAAACGGACCATAAAGCAGGGGACGCTTTAGGGCGGGGCTAAAGGTGATTGACAGGTCTCTACGACCCTCCTTCCACATATGGTCACTTCCTGTTCACTGGTTGCAAAAAAACAAGATGGCGACGGCCGTAACGATGACCTGGAGGCTTCATCGACCGCGTCCTCGTCTTGTTGAAGGCGACCAATCACAGAGCCGCCTGCCGCCGCCTATCGTGTTTTTACCGCCCTGTTTTCTGTCTGCAGGCCACCAGCGACAAGAAGTCGGACTGAGAAGAATGAAGACGGTTTCCAGCGTCTTTCTCCAGCGGCGTGACGTCACTTCTGTTCTGCATCGTAGACGCTGTGACTCGGTTATTCTACGTGGTTAAAATATATAAATGTTCATCATGTGACTGAGCGCTTCAAGAGAAGACCTCGTCGCTCGTTTGTGAAACTTTTTTCTTTTTCACTTTATTTACTGAGAAACGTGAAATCTGATGGTTTTTATTCCACGATCTTAAGACTCGAACTCGAGTTTAAATATTCCACTTTTCAGATTCTGAGCTTTATCGTCATAAACACGGTTTGAACGTTTTATTTTTGTTATCCGTTTGTTTTTTTGGGGCTTTATCAGTTTTATTGTTTACAGTTCAATGTTTTTTGTTTTGAGATCTTCGGCTTTAAAACGTCTGAAAAGGAGCGACGATTCAGAGAAGAACCCTGAAGATGATGATGATGATGATGATGATGATGATGATTCCGGGCTAAAATCACCAACGGTCCTTTTTTTTTTTAGATATATTATTATTATAGACTTTGATCTTTCTCTGAATCTTCTTCCCAAACTTTCCCCCCGGCTCTGGGATATTAATAATAATCGGTTCAAAACAAATAAATGTACGTTTTTCACTGACCGTCCATCCGAAAAGTGGTTTAAATAATCTGAACTAAACCTCCAGACAGGAAGTCGAAGGGCTCCACTTCCTGTTGTGGCGGTTTACAGAACTGCAGCCGTTTAAGACGCGACGTCGTTCTGATTCTGTTCATGCAGACATTTGGAATCCTTCACAACGACCACCTTTATTTTGAAAATCCTGTCTCCTGTAATCGGTCCGACTCGGACTTCGTTCCCCAGACGTTTCCTCGTGTCACGACGGTTGAGTCCACAAGGTTCTCACTCCGTCCGTTTACGTTTATTGAGCCTGAATGTACGTTTATTATTATTTTAGTTGAGACCAAACCTCGTGTGAATATCTCTGTATTTAAACGGCTTTCTACTTTTCTTCTTTTTCTGTGTTTTTATTTTCTCATGCTCTGTCTCTTGTTGAGCTCTAGAGGGCGCTGTTCAGGTGCATCATGGGAAGTCTGGGGTGAACGCTCAACTTATGAGGTGCTGAAATAAAGACGCTTCTGCTGAGTCGACTGTTTCTTCTTTGTTTTAAATGAACGTAAAATAAACACAAGAAGAAGAACGTGTTCACATGTAGTCAAGGAGCTCCGCCTCCGATGATCTTTAATATACTTTATTATAGATACAGTTCATAATATCACATATACACACTGTGGTACTTTCCTGCAGTAGCAAAGTATCTTTCCACTCTGGTACTAGTACTTGCAGTGGAGGGAGGGAGTACTACTCCTCGTGTCTAAACTTAGCCTCGTCTTGGTATCAGCTGTTGGGCTGGACGCCGCTCGGCTTTAGAACCGGTTTGAGCCGCTCCGTCTCACCGGATCGGCTTTCACTGCCGACCCGAGACCCTCCGGCCAAGAGGACAGGCAGGACGACGTCTTCGTATTTCTGTCTTGTTTCCTGGAAGTTCAGCGCTGCTTAAAGACGTTGAGGCTGCAGAGGACGGCTCTCGTCTTTACCAGAGTCTATCGCCACGGAAACCCACTTCCTGTCCTCGTCCACTTCCTGTCCTCTACATTTAGCTGACGCTTTTATCCAAAGAGACTTACACGTTTGCTCCATACACCGTAGACACATCAACGGGGAGAAGTTAGGGGTTAAGGGACTTGCTCAAGGACACTTCGACTTGGACTAGCGGAGCCGGGGTTTGAACCACCAATCCTCTGATTGAAAGACAGGCATGCTAACCACTGAGCCACAGTCACTATCCTCTTCTACATCCTCATCTACTTGTCTAGTGATGCACCATCATATCTTAAGGAGCTTATATATTACCACACTAAATATGCTGCTGTAGGCCTAGACTGCTGGGGACATCTTAGGATACACTGAGCTCCTCTTCCTCTTTCGCTCCTCTTCTCTTTCTCTTTCGCTCCTCTTCTCTTCCTCTTTCGCTCCTCTCCTCTTCCTCTTTCGCTCCTCTTCTCTTT
>JBAMJR010000643.1:0-39306 GCA_038501785.1 Myoxocephalus aenaeus | reverse complement strand
CACACATAGAGAGTCTAGCCGTGATGTCAAAGCACACATAGAGAGTCTAGCCGTGATGTCAAAGCACACATAAAGAGTCTAGCCGTGATGTCAAAGCACACATAGAGAGTCTAGCCGTGATGTCAAAGCACACGCAGAGAGTCTAGCCGTGCTGTCAAAAGACCACATACAGAGTATAGCCCTGATGTCAAAGCACACATAGAGAGTCTAGCCGTGATGTCAAAGCACACATAAAGAGTCTAGCCGTGATGTCAAAGCACACATAGAGAGTCTAGCCGTGATGTCAAAGCACACGCAGAGAGTCTAGCCGTGCTGTCAAAGACCACATAAAGAGTATAGCCCTGATGTCAAAGCACACATAAAGAGTCTAGCCGTGATGTCAAAGCACACGCAGAGAGTCTAGCCGTGCTGTCAAAGCACACATAAAGAGTCTAGCCGTGATGTCAAAGCACACGCAGAGAGTCTAGCCGTGCTGTCAAAGACCACATAAAGAGTATAGCCCTGATGTCAAAGCACACATAAAGAGTCTAGCCGTGATGTCAAAGCACACGCAGAGAGTCTAGCCGTGCTGTCAAAGCACACATAAAGAGTCTAGCCGTGATGTCAAAGCACACGCAGAGAGTCTAGCCGTGCTGTCAAAGACCACATAAAGAGTATAGCCCTGATGTCAAAGCACACATAAAGAGTCTAGCCGTGATGTCAAAGCACACGCAGAGAGTCTAGCCGTGCTGTCAAAGACCACATAAAGAGTATAGCCCTGATGTCAAAGCACACGCAGAGAGTCTAGCCGTTGCTGTCAAAGACCACATAAAGAGTATAGCCCTGATGTCAAAGCACACGCAGAGAGTCTAGCCGTGCTGTCAAAGACCACATAAAGAGTCTAGCCGTGATGTCAAAGCACACGCAGGGTCAAGCTCTGACGCCAAGGCCAACACATTGCGAGGGATCATCACGCTTTTGACGCACATGTCAGAAAAGGGCCTTCCCGAGGTCCCACAATGTCGAGGTTCCTACCAATCGATCGGTAATCCACTAGTTAGTATTGACAAGTGCGACGTTCAAGTCTCTGGCGGCTTCAGAACAAAAGATATTAGCTGAGGGATCACACCACGTGGTTTTCTTCCGTAATCCTAACCCTAACCCTAACCCACTAACCCTTTTAATAACGTTAAAAGTACAGCTAAATTGAGTCGGTGGAAAAAAGACGGCAACAATCTTGCGACTTCAAACCCCATCCAACCTTGCTCACCTCCCGACCCCGGGCCCCCAAACTTAAGCCCACCCCCGGAGTTAAAACACATTATTCGCTCGATTTAGGGAACCGGACCCCTGGTCCTATAGAGTAAGACGGCAGGGACAAGTCGTGACGGGGGCGCACGCGTGCGGTTACGCAGCCATTCCCAAGAACATATAAAGAGTCTAGCCCTGATGTCAAAGCACACGCAGAGGGTCTAACAACGACGGATTTCGAAAAGAGTACCACGTATGTAACCATTGAGACTGTGCGCATCTTCCAGTAGTAGTGGGATCACTGTGTGTAAAGTATTGACGTCGCGAGCTGCGAGAAAGCAACAGCTATACCTCATAGATTTCTTTCTCCGTGTTTTGAGGTCCTACGGTTTCCTCGTTCCACAAACGCATCTGAAAGCTCGTCAAATGACACAGGCGGAAGCAGACGGTCATTTCAAGTGGTCTTTCATTATGGTGCAACGAAGATTTATGAAACAAATGGCTCATTTCTTTATTTCTGAACCGAAAAAACATGATTTTTGGACTGGAAAGGCTTGTGAAAATGTCATTGCTTGTGTTTATTGTGATTATTATTGCAGATTCTGATGATTTAGGTCTTAATCTTTCTAAAGAGGTGCAGTATTACTCTGGGGCCTGATGGGAAGTCACCAAAAATACAATTCTTTATGAAAACATTTATAACATAGGTGTGCTGTTGTGTTTGTTTAGAGATTTCCACTCTATTTAAGTAACACACACACATAGAGTTATGAACTGATACAACCCATTGTTGTAGCTTTATATTATTGTTTAGTTTACATACCATTTATGACGTCATCTCAAGTCCTTTATTGTAAACCTGTATTGAGGATGACTACTTAGCTGTCTCACCTCAAGTATTTGATTTGAACTCACAATCAATTAATATACCACTACCAGTGGGTTTCTACTAAACCCAACCACCTGGGGATGCACGTCTCACCTCAAGTCCCCCTCCCAGAGGGTTAAAGAAATAAAAGGATGGAAAATGTGAAGGCTTGAATACCAATATTAATATCCACTGTTTATTATGTTGTGATGTATTATTGAGTGCACTTTTCTTTGAGAGAGGGACAGAAACATGTTCAATTTTGACTAATAAGTTTTATTCTAATAGACACTGTGTGATGTAATACTTACCTGGTATCGTAACATGTCATTTTGTACACTTATTATGAGGAAACAGGTTGTACAGAAGCTAATCGTTGAAACTGTTGTACCTAAGGTCACATATGATGTATAATTACAAAGATACAAGTATATCCACATGTGTTACTGTTATAACAGTTGGAGTAGCATAAGGGATAAAGAGTCTAGCGCTGATGTCAAAGCACACGCAGGGTCAAGCTCTGACGCCAAGGCCAACACATTCTCCTCACAAAGCAGTCTTTTAATTCAAATTAATTACTTTAAAACCACTTAGAGATCTGGATCCTTTTCCTAAACCAAGAGGGGCTTCTCAACATGCATACCCTGAAATATGGGGTCAAAAGCTGCAAGTTAAGGGCCCTAACCAGACCCTAATGTAGTTTTCTTTTGATCTTTTTTGACAAGTGCAAAAATGACAATAAACTCCTAAATATTCATTTGTTTTCTCCCATTTTTCTCACAGACACTCAGTAGAGGGCCTACAATGAGGTCATTGGGTGAAATCCCCTTAAAAATATCCACAAGGCTTAATTGGCTGTATGAAATCCAGGATTTAAAGAGGGTGTCAGGCCTAACAAACCTGAGACCACCTGAATAGTCTGAGCTGATCAGAGCTTTTTTTGCTCTGAACATGTCAGAGCTTAGCTTTCTTTTTGACGTTGTAGCCACTGCCAAATGGGATCCAACCATGTTGGTTGTGACTCTGTAGCCCTTAGCATCTCTGCGTGGGAGTGGTTTGAAGACCCCCCCAAAACACCAATTTCACTCCTTCAAAGGCTCATATCTCCTCAGGGAAAGATTTTAAGTGCTTGAAACTTGATGGGATCATTGTCCTGGAAGCCTTGAAGAGGATTCCAAAAGGACAAGTCTGTAGACCCTATAGAAAGCTAACTTCCGGTAGCAGCATGCTAGCTAGTTAAAACCAAGTGGCCCTAGTAGAGCATCCTCGGTTGTCCACCATCCTCTAGTTTTGGGATCACACCACGTGGTTTTCTTCCGTAATCCTACCCCCTAGTATAGCCGAACCTGGGAAACTATGGATGCAAGTTAACCAGTTTATGCTGGCTCGAGCGTGGCAGTAACGCCGGCGGCCAGCGGGGGGCAGCCAAAGGAGTCTAGCCGTGCTGTCATAGAACACATAAAGAGTCTAGCCGTGATGTCAAAGCACACGCAGAGAGTCTAGCCGTGCTGTCAAAGACCACATAAAGAGTATAGCCCTGATGTCAAAGCACACGCAGAGAGTCTAGCCGTGCTGTCAAAGACCACATAAAGAGTATAGCCCTGATGTCAAAGCACACGCAGAGAGTCTAGCCGTGCTGTCAAAGACCACATAAAGAGTATAGCCCTGATGTCAAAGCACACATAAAGAGTCTAGCCGTGATGTCAAAGCACACGCAGAGAGTCTAGCCGTGCTGTCAAAGACCACATAAAGAGTCTAGCCGTGCTGTCAAAGAACACATAAAGAGTCTAGCCGTGATGTCAAAGCACATGCAGAGAGTCTAGCCGTGCTGTCAAAGACCACATACAGAGTATAGCCCTGATGTCAAAGCACACATAGAGAGTCTAGCCGTGATGTCAAAGCACACATAAAGAGTATAGCCCTGATGTCAAAGAACACATAAAGAGTATAGCCCTGATGTCAAAGCACACATAAAGAGTCTAGCCGTGATGTCAAAGCACACGCAGAGAGTCTAGCCGTGATGTCAAAGCACACGCAGAGAGTCTAGCCGTGCTGTCAAAGACCACATAAAGAGTATAGCCCTGATGTCAAAGCACACATAAAGAGTCTAGCCGTGATGTCAAAGCACACGCAGAGAGTCTAGCCGTGCTGTCAAAGCACACATAAAGAGTCTAGCCGTGATGTCAAAGCACACGCAGAGAGTCTAGCCGTGCTGTCAAAGACCACATAAAGAGTATAGCCCTGATGTCAAAGCACACATAAAGAGTCTAGCCGTGATGTCAAAGCACACGCAGAGAGTCTAGCCCGTGCTGTCAAAGCACACATAAAGAGTCTAGCCGTGATGTCAAAGCACACGCAGAGAGTCTAGCCGTGCTGTCAAAGACCACATAAAGAGTATAGCCCTGATGTCAAAGCACACATAAAGAGTCTAGCCGTGATGTCAAAGCACACGCAGAGAGTCTAGCCGTGCTGTCAAAGACCACATAAAGAGTATAGCCCTGATGTCAAAGCACACGCAGAGAGTCTAGCCGTGCTGTCAAAGACCACATAAAGAGTCTAGCCGTGATGTCAAAGCACACGCAGGGTCAAGCTCTGACGCCAAGGCCAACACATTGCGAGGGATCATCACGCTTTTGACGCACATGTCAGAAAAGGGCCTTCCCGAGGTCCCACAATGTCGAGGTTCCTACCAATCGATCGGTAATCCACTAGTTAGTATTGACAAGTGCGACGTTCAAGTCTCTGGCGGCTTCAGAACAAAAGATATTAGCTGAGGGATCACACCACGTGGTTTTCTTCCGTAATCCTAACCCTAACCCTAACCCCCTAACCCTTTTAATAACGTTAAAAGTACAGCTAAATTGAGTCGGTGGAAAAAAGACGGCAACAATCTTGCGACTTCAAACCCCATCCAACCTTGCTCACCTCCCGACCCCGGGCCCCCAAACTTAAGCCCACCCCCGGAGTTAAAACACATTATTCGCTCGATTTAGGGAACCGGACCCCTGGTCCTATAGAGTAAGACGGCAGGGACAAGTCGTGACGGGGCGCATGCGTGCGGTTACGCAGCCATTCCCAAGAACATATAAAGAGTCTAGCCGTGATGTCAAAGCACACGCAGAGGGTCTAACAACGACGGATTTCGAAAAGAGTACCACATATGTAACCATTGAGACTGTGCGCATCTTCCAGTAGTAGTGGGATCACTGTGTGTAAAGTATTGACGTCGCGAGCTGCGAGAAAGCAACAGCTATACCTCATAGATTTCTTTCTCCGTGTTTTGAGGTCCTACGGTTTCCTCGTTCCACAAACGCATCTGAAAGCTCGTCAAATGACACAGGCGGAAGCAGACGGTCATTTCAAGTGGTCTTTCATTATGGTGCAACGAAGATTTATGAAACAAATGGCTCATTTCTTTATTTCTGAACCGAAAAACATGATTTTTGGACTGGAAAGGCTTGTGAAAATGTCATTGCTTGTGTCTATTGTGATTATTATTGCAGATTCTGATGATTTAGGTCTTAATCTTTCTAAAGAGGTGCAGTATTTCTCTGGGGCCTGATGGGAAGTCACCAAAAATACAATTCTTTATGAAAACATTTATAACATAGGTGTGCTGTTGTGTTTGTTTAGAGATTTCCACTCTATTTAAGTAACACACACACATAGAGTTATGAACTGATACAACCCATTGTTGTAGCTTTATATTATTGTTTAGTTTACATACCATTTATGACGTCATCTCAAGTCCTTTATTGTAAACCTGTATTGAGGATGACTACTTAGCTGTCTCACCTCAAGGTATTTGATTTGAACTCAGAATCAATTAATATACCACTACCAGTGGGTTTCTACTAAACCCAACCACCTGGGGATGCACGTCTCACCTCAAGTCCCCCTCCCAGAGGGTTAAAGAAATAAAAGGATGGAAAATGTGAAGGCTTGAATACCAATATTAATATCCACTGTTTATTATGTTGTGATGTATTATTGAGTGCACTTTTCTTTGAGAGAGGGACAGAAACATGTTCAATTTTGACTAATAAGTTTTATTCTAATAGACACTGTGTGATGTAATACTTACCTGGTATCGTAACATGTCATTTTGTACACTTATTATGAGGAAACAGGTTGTACAGAAGCTAATCGTTGAAACTGTTGTACCTAAGGTCACATATGATGTATAATTACAAAGATACAAGTATATCCACATGTGTTACTGTTATAACAGTTGGAGTAGCATAAGGGATAAAGAGTCTAGCGCTGATGTCAAAGCACACGCAGGGTCAAGCTCTGACGCCAAGGCCAACACATTCTCCTCACAAAGCAGTCTTTTAATTCAAATTAATTACTTTAAAACCACTTAGAGATCTGGATCCTTTTCCTAAACCAAGAGGGGCTTCTCAACATGCATACCCTGAAATATGGGGTCAAAAGCTGCAAGTTAAGGGCCCTAACCAGACCCTAATGTAGTTTTCTTTTGATCTTTTTTGACAAGTGCAAAAATGACAATAAACTCCTAAATATTCATTTGTTTTCTCCCATTTTTCTCACAGACACTCAGTAGAGGGCCTACAATGAGGTCATTGGGTGAAATCCCCTTAAAAATATCCACAAGGCTTAATTGGCTGTATGAAATCCAGGATTTAAAGAGGGTGTCAGGCCTAACAAACCTGAGACCACCTGAATAGTCTGAGCTGATCAGAGCTTTTTTTGCTCTGAACATGTCAGAGCTTAGCTTTCTTTTTGACGTTGTAGCCACTGCCAAATGGGATCCAACCATGTTGGTTGTGACTCTGTAGCCCTTAGCATCTCTGCGTGGGAGTGGTTTGAAGACCCCCCCAAGACACCAATTTCACTCCTTCAAAGGCTCATATCTCCTCAGGGAAAGATTTTAAGTGCTTGAAACTTGATGGGATCATTGTCCTGGAAGCCTTGAAGAGGATTCCAAAAGGACAAGTCTGTAGACCCTATAGAAAGCTAACTTCCGGTAGCAGCATGCTAGCTAGTTAAAACCAAGTGGCCCTAGTAGAGCATCCTCGGTTGTCCACCATCCTCTAGTTTTGGGATCACACCACGTGGTTTTCTTCCGTAATCCTACCCCCTAGTATAGCCGAACCTGGGAAACTATGGATGCAAGTTAACCAGTTTATGCTGGCTCGAGCGTGCAGTAACGCCGGCGGCCAGCGGGGGCAGCCAAAGGAGTCTAGCCGAACCTGGGAAACTATGGATGCAAGTTAACCAGTTTATGCTGGCTCGAGCGTGCAGTAACGCCGGCGGCCAGCGGGGGCAGCCAAAGGAGTCTAGCCGAACCTGGGAAACTATGGATGCAAGTTAACCAGTTTATGCTGGCTCGAGCGTGCAGTAACGCCGGCGGCCAGCGGGGGCAGCCAAAGGAG
Organism: Myoxocephalus aenaeus; assembly: GCA_038501785.1. NCBI lineage: Eukaryota > Metazoa > Chordata > Actinopteri > Perciformes > Cottidae > Myoxocephalus > Myoxocephalus aenaeus. Next base: position 31,809 of record JBAMJR010000643.1, on the reverse strand, counting down.
TCTAGCCGTGCTGTCATAGAACACATAAAGAGTCTAGCCGTGATGTCAAAGCACACGCAGAGAGTCTAGCCGTGCTGTCAAAGCACACGCAGAGAGTCTAGCCGTGCTGTCAAAGACCACATAAAGAGTCTAGCCGTGATGTCAAAGCACACATAAAGAGTCTAGCCGTGATGTCAAAGCACACGCAGAGAGTCTAGCCGTGCTGTCAAAGACCACATAAAGAGTATAGCCCTGATGTCAAAGCACACGCAGAGAGTCTAGCCGTGCTGTCAAAGACCACATAAAGAGTCTAGCCGTGCTGTCAAAGACCACATAAAGAGTCTAGCCGTGCTGTCAAAGAACACATAAAGAGTCTAGCCGTGCTGTCAAAGACCACATAAACAGTATAGCCCTGATGTCAAAGCACACATAGAGAGTCTAGCCGTGATGTCAAAGCACACGCAGAGAGTCTAGCCGTGCTGTCAAAGACCACATACAGAGTATAGCCCTGATGTCAAAGCACACATAGAGAGTCTAGCCGTGATGTCAAAGCACACATAAAGAGTCTAGCCGTGATGTCAAAGCACACATAGAGAGTCTAGCCGTGATGTCAAAGCACACATAAAGAGTATAGCCGTGATGTCAAAGCACACGCAGAGAGTCTAGCCGTGCTGTCAAGGACCACATAAAGAGTATAGCCCTGATGTCAAAGCACACATAGAGAGTCTAGCCGTGATGTCAAAGCACACATAAAGAGTCTAGCCGTGATGTCAAAGCACACATAGAGAGTCTAGCCGTGATGTCAAAGCACACGCAGAGAGTCTAGCCGTGCTGTCAAAGACCACATACAGAGTATAGCCCTGATGTCAAAGCACACATAGAGAGTCTAGCCGTGATGTCAAAGCACACATAAAGAGTCTAGCCGTGATGTCAAAGCACACATAGAGAGTCTAGCCGTGATGTCAAAGCACACATAGAGAGTCTAGCCGTGATGTCAAAGCACACATAGAGAGTCTAGCCGTGATGTCAAAGCACACACAGAGAGTCTAGCCGTGATGTCAAAGCACACGCAGAGAGTCTAGCCGTGCTGTCAAAGACCACATACAGAGTATAGCCCTGATGTCAAAGCACACATAGAGAGTCTAGCCGTGATGTCAAAGCACACATAAAGAGTCTAGCCGTGATGTCAAAGCACACATAGAGAGTCTAGCCGTGATGTCAAAGCACACGCAGAGAGTCTAGCCGTGCTGTCAAAGACCACATAAAGAGTCTAGCCGTGCTGTCAAAGAACACATAAAGAGTCTAGCCGTGATGTCAAAGCACATGCAGAGAGTCTAGCCGTGCTGTCAAAGACCACATAAAGAGTATAGCCCTGATGTCAAAGCACACATAAAGAGTCTAGCCGTGATGTCAAAGCACACGCAGAGAGTCTAGCCGTGATGTCAAAGCACACGCAGAGAGTCTAGCCGTGATGTCAAAGCACACGCAGAGAGTCTAGCCGTGCTGTCAAAGACCACATAAAGAGTATAGCCCTGATGTCAAAGCACACGCAGAGAGTCTAGCCGTGCTGTCAAAGACCACATAAAGAGTATAGCCCTGATGTCAAAGCACACGCAGGGTCAAGCTCTGACGCCAAGGCCAACACATTGCGAGGGATCATCACGCTTTTGACGCACATGTCAGAAAAGGGCCTTCCCGAGGTCCCACAATGTCGAGGTTCCTACCAATCGATCGGTAATCCACTAGTTAGTATTGACAAGTGCGACGTTCAAGTCTCTGGCGGCTTCAGAACAAAAGATATTAGCTGAGGGATCACACCACGTGGTTTTCTTCCGTAATCCTACCCCCTAACCAGGTATAGCCTAACCTGGGAAACTATGGATGCAAGTTAACCAGTTTATGCTGGCTCGAGCGTGCAGTAACGCCGGCGGCCAGCGGGGGCAGCCAAAGGAGTCTAGCCGTGCTGTCATAGAACACATAAAGAGTCTAGCCGTGATGTCAAAGCACACGCAGAGAGTCTAGCCGTGCTGTCAAAGACCACATAAAGAGTATAGCCCTGATGTCAAAGCACACATAAAGAGTCTAGCCGTGATGTCAAAGCACACGCAGAGAGTCTAGCCGTGCTGTCAAAGACCACATAAAGAGTATAGCCCTGATGTCAAAGCACACGCAGAGAGTCTAGCCGTGCTGTCAAAGACCACATAAAGAGTCTAGCCGTGATGTCAAAGCACACGCAGGGTCAAGCTCTGACGCCAAGGCCAACACATTGCGAGGGATCATCACGCTTTTGACGCACATGTCAGAAAAGGGCCTTCCCGAGGTCCCACAATGTCGAGGTTCCTACCAATCGATCGGTAATCCACTAGTTAGTATTGACAAGTGCGACGTTCAAGTCTCTGGCGGCTTCAGAACAAAAGATATTAGCTGAGGGATCACACCACGTGGTTTTCTTCCGTAATCCTAACCCTAACCCTAACCCCCTAACCCTTTTAATAACGTTAAAAGTACAGCTAAATTGAGTCGGTGGAAAAAAGACGGCAACAATCTTGCGACTTCAAACCCCATCCAACCTTGCTCACCTCCCGACCCCGGGCCCCCAAACTTAAGCCCACCCCCGGAGTTAAAACACATTATTCGCTCGATTTAGGGAACCGGACCCCTGGTCCTATAGAGTAAGACGGCAGGGACAAGTCGTGACGGGGCGCATGCGTGCGGTTACGCAGCCATTCCCAAGAACATATAAAGAGTCTAGCCGTGATGTCAAAGCACACGCAGAGGGTCTAACAACGACGGATTTCGAAAAGAGTACCACATATGTAACCATTGAGACTGTGCGCATCTTCCAGTAGTAGTGGGATCACTGTGTGTAAAGTATTGACGTCGCGAGCTGCGAGAAAGCAACAGCTATACCTCATAGATTTCTTTCTCCGTGTTTTGAGGTCCTACGGTTTCCTCGTTCCACAAACGCATCTGAAAGCTCGTCAAATGACACAGGCGGAAGCAGACGGTCATTTCAAGTGGTCTTTCATTATGGTGCAACGAAGATTTATGAAACAAATGGCTCATTTCTTTATTTCTGAACCGAAAAACATGATTTTTGGACTGGAAAGGCTTGTGAAAATGTCATTGCTTGTGTCTATTGTGATTATTATTGCAGATTCTGATGATTTAGGTCTTAATCTTTCTAAAGAGGTGCAGTATTTCTCTGGGGCCTGATGGGAAGTCACCAAAAATACAATTCTTTATGAAAACATTTATAACATAGGTGTGCTGTTGTGTTTGTTTAGAGATTTCCACTCTATTTAAGTAACACACACACATAGAGTTATGAACTGATACAACCCATTGTTGTAGCTTTATATTATTGTTTAGTTTACATACCATTTATGACGTCATCTCAAGTCCTTTATTGTAAACCTGTATTGAGGATGACTACTTAGCTGTCTCACCTCAAGGTATTTGATTTGAACTCAGAATCAATTAATATACCACTACCAGTGGGTTTCTACTAAACCCAACCACCTGGGGATGCACGTCTCACCTCAAGTCCCCCTCCCAGAGGGTTAAAGAAATAAAAGGATGGAAAATGTGAAGGCTTGAATACCAATATTAATATCCACTGTTTATTATGTTGTGATGTATTATTGAGTGCACTTTTCTTTGAGAGAGGGACAGAAACATGTTCAATTTTGACTAATAAGTTTTATTCTAATAGACACTGTGTGATGTAATACTTACCTGGTATCGTAACATGTCATTTTGTACACTTATTATGAGGAAACAGGTTGTACAGAAGCTAATCGTTGAAACTGTTGTACCTAAGGTCACATATGATGTATAATTACAAAGATACAAGTATATCCACATGTGTTACTGTTATAACAGTTGGAGTAGCATAAGGGATAAAGAGTCTAGCGCTGATGTCAAAGCACACGCAGGGTCAAGCTCTGACGCCAAGGCCAACACATTCTCCTCACAAAGCAGTCTTTTAATTCAAATTAATTACTTTAAAACCACTTAGAGATCTGGATCCTTTTCCTAAACCAAGAGGGGCTTCTCAACATGCATACCCTGAAATATGGGGTCAAAAGCTGCAAGTTAAGGGCCCTAACCAGACCCTAATGTAGTTTTCTTTTGATCTTTTTTGACAAGTGCAAAAATGACAATAAACTCCTAAATATTCATTTGTTTTCTCCCATTTTTCTCACAGACACTCAGTAGAGGGCCTACAATGAGGTCATTGGGTGAAATCCCCTTAAAAATATCCACAAGGCTTAATTGGCTGTATGAAATCCAGGATTTAAAGAGGGTGTCAGGCCTAACAAACCTGAGACCACCTGAATAGTCTGAGCTGATCAGAGCTTTTTTTGCTCTGAACATGTCAGAGCTTAGCTTTCTTTTTGACGTTGTAGCCACTGCCAAATGGGATCCAACCATGTTGGTTGTGACTCTGTAGCCCTTAGCATCTCTGCGTGGGAGTGGTTTGAAGACCCCCCCAAGACACCAATTTCACTCCTTCAAAGGCTCATATCTCCTCAGGGAAAGATTTTAAGTGCTTGAAACTTGATGGGATCATTGTCCTGGAAGCCTTGAAGAGGATTCCAAAAGGACAAGTCTGTAGACCCTATAGAAAGCTAACTTCCGGTAGCAGCATGCTAGCTAGTTAAAACCAAGTGGCCCTAGTAGAGCATCCTCGGTTGTCCACCATCCTCTAGTTTTGGGATCACACCACGTGGTTTTCTTCCGTAATCCTACCCCCTAGTATAGCCGAACCTGGGAAACTATGGATGCAAGTTAACCAGTTTATGCTGGCTCGAGCGTGCAGTAACGCCGGCGGCCAGCGGGGGCAGCCAAAGGAGTCTAGCCGAACCTGGGAAACTATGGATGCAAGTTAACCAGTTTATGCTGGCTCGAGCGTGCAGTAACGCCGGCGGCCAGCGGGGGCAGCCAAAGGAGTCTAGCCGTGCTGTCATAGAACACATAAAGAGTCTAGCCGTGATGTCAAAGCACACGCAGAGAGTCTAGCCGTGCTGTCAAAGCACACGCAGAGAGTCTAGCCGTGCTGTCAAAGACCACATAAAGAGTCTAGCCGTGATGTCAAAGCACACATAAAGAGTCTAGCCGTGATGTCAAAGCACACGCAGAGAGTCTAGCCGTGCTGTCAAAGACCACATAAAGAGTATAGCCCTGATGTCAAAGCACACGCAGAGAGTCTAGCCGTGCTGTCAAAGACCACATAAAGAGTCTAGCCGTGCTGTCAAAGACCACATAAAGAGTCTAGCCGTGCTGTCAAAGAACACATAAAGAGTCTAGCCGTGCTGTCAAAGACCACATAAACAGTATAGCCCTGATGTCAAAGCACACATAGAGAGTCTAGCCGTGATGTCAAAGCACACGCAGAGAGTCTAGCCGTGCTGTCAAAGACCACATACAGAGTATAGCCCTGATGTCAAAGCACACATAGAGAGTCTAGCCGTGATGTCAAAGCACACATAAAGAGTCTAGCCGTGATGTCAAAGCACACATAGAGAGTCTAGCCGTGATGTCAAAGCACACATAAAGAGTATAGCCGTGATGTCAAAGCACACGCAGAGAGTCTAGCCGTGCTGTCAAGGACCACATAAAGAGTATAGCCCTGATGTCAAAGCACACATAGAGAGTCTAGCCGTGATGTCAAAGCACACATAAAGAGTCTAGCCGTGATGTCAAAGCACACATAGAGAGTCTAGCCGTGATGTCAAAGCACACGCAGAGAGTCTAGCCGTGCTGTCAAAGACCACATACAGAGTATAGCCCTGATGTCAAAGCACACATAGAGAGTCTAGCCGTGATGTCAAAGCACACATAAAGAGTCTAGCCGTGATGTCAAAGCACACATAGAGAGTCTAGCCGTGATGTCAAAGCACACATAGAGAGTCTAGCCGTGATGTCAAAGCACACATAGAGAGTCTAGCCGTGATGTCAAAGCACACACAGAGAGTCTAGCCGTGATGTCAAAGCACACGCAGAGAGTCTAGCCGTGCTGTCAAAGACCACATACAGAGTATAGCCCTGATGTCAAAGCACACATAGAGAGTCTAGCCGTGATGTCAAAGCACACATAAAGAGTCTAGCCGTGATGTCAAAGCACACATAGAGAGTCTAGCCGTGATGTCAAAGCACACGCAGAGAGTCTAGCCGTGCTGTCAAAGACCACATAAAGAGTCTAGCCGTGCTGTCAAAGAACACATAAAGAGTCTAGCCGTGATGTCAAAGCACATGCAGAGAGTCTAGCCGTGCTGTCAAAGACCACATAAAGAGTATAGCCCTGATGTCAAAGCACACATAAAGAGTCTAGCCGTGATGTCAAAGCACACGCAGAGAGTCTAGCCGTGATGTCAAAGCACACGCAGAGAGTCTAGCCGTGATGTCAAAGCACACGCAGAGAGTCTAGCCGTGCTGTCAAAGACCACATAAAGAGTATAGCCCTGATGTCAAAGCACACGCAGAGAGTCTAGCCGTGCTGTCAAAGACCACATAAAGAGTATAGCCCTGATGTCAAAGCACACGCAGGGTCAAGCTCTGACGCCAAGGCCAATACATTGCGAGGGATCATCACGCTTTTGACGCACATGTCAGAAAAGGGCCTTCCCGAGGTCCCACAATGTCGAGGTTCCTACCAATCGATCGGTAATCCACTAGTTAGTATTGACAAGTGCGACGTTCAAGTCTCTGGCGGCTTCAGAACAAAAGATATTAGCTGAGGGATCACACCACGTGGTTTTCTTCCGTAATCCTACCCCCTAACCAGGTATAGCCTAACCTGGGAAACTATGGATGCAAGTTAACCAGTTTATGCTGGCTCGAGCGTGCAGTAACGCCGGCGGCCAGCGGGGGCAGCCAAAGGAGTCTAGCCGTGCTGTCATAGAACACATAAAGAGTCTAGCCGTGATGTCAAAGCACACGCAGAGAGTCTAGCCGTGCTGTCAAAGACCACATAAAGAGTATAGCCCTGATGTCAAAGCACACATAAAGAGTCTAGCCGTGATGTCAAAGCACACGCAGAGAGTCTAGCCGTGCTGTCAAAGACCACATAAAGAGTATAGCCCTGATGTCAAAGCACACGCAGAGAGTCTAGCCGTGCTGTCAAAGACCACATAAAGAGTCTAGCCGTGATGTCAAAGCACACGCAGGGTCAAGCTCTGACGCCAAGGCCAACACATTGCGAGGGATCATCACGCTTTTGACGCACATGTCAGAAAAGGGCCTTCCCGAGGTCCCACAATGTCGAGGTTCCTACCAATCGATCGGTAATCCACTAGTTAGTATTGACAAGTGCGACGTTCAAGTCTCTGGCGGCTTCAGAACAAAAGATATTAGCTGAGGGATCACACCACGTGGTTTTCTTCCGTAATCCTAACCCTAACCCTAACCCCCTAACCCTTTTAATAACGTTAAAAGTACAGCTAAATTGAGTCGGTGGAAAAAAGACGGCAACAATCTTGCGACTTCAAACCCCATCCAACCTTGCTCACCTCCCGACCCCGGGCCCCCAAACTTAAGCCCACCCCCGGAGTTAAAACACATTATTCGCTCGATTTAGGGAACCGGACCCCTGGTCCTATAGAGTAAGACGGCAGGGACAAGTCGTGACGGGGCGCATGCGTGCGGTTACGCAGCCATTCCCAAGAACATATAAAGAGTCTAGCCGTGATGTCAAAGCACACGCAGAGGGTCTAACAACGACGGATTTCGAAAAGAGTACCACATATGTAACCATTGAGACTGTGCGCATCTTCCAGTAGTAGTGGGATCACTGTGTGTAAAGTATTGACGTCGCGAGCTGCGAGAAAGCAACAGCTATACCTCATAGATTTCTTTCTCCGTGTTTTGAGGTCCTACGGTTTCCTCGTTCCACAAACGCATCTGAAAGCTCGTCAAATGACACAGGCGGAAGCAGACGGTCATTTCAAGTGGTCTTTCATTATGGTGCAACGAAGATTTATGAAACAAATGGCTCATTTCTTTATTTCTGAACCGAAAAACATGATTTTTGGACTGGAAAGGCTTGTGAAAATGTCATTGCTTGTGTCTATTGTGATTATTATTGCAGATTCTGATGATTTAGGTCTTAATCTTTCTAAAGAGGTGCAGTATTTCTCTGGGGCCTGATGGGAAGTCACCAAAAATACAATTCTTTATGAAAACATTTATAACATAGGTGTGCTGTTGTGTTTGTTTAGAGATTTCCACTCTATTTAAGTAACACACACACATAGAGTTATGAACTGATACAACCCATTGTTGTAGCTTTATATTATTGTTTAGTTTACATACCATTTATGACGTCATCTCAAGTCCTTTATTGTAAACCTGTATTGAGGATGACTACTTAGCTGTCTCACCTCAAGGTATTTGATTTGAACTCAGAATCAATTAATATACCACTACCAGTGGGTTTCTACTAAACCCAACCACCTGGGGATGCACGTCTCACCTCAAGTCCCCCTCCCAGAGGGTTAAAGAAATAAAAGGATGGAAAATGTGAAGGCTTGAATACCAATATTAATATCCACTGTTTATTATGTTGTGATGTATTATTGAGTGCACTTTTCTTTGAGAGAGGGACAGAAACATGTTCAATTTTGACTAATAAGTTTTATTCTAATAGACACTGTGTGATGTAATACTTACCTGGTATCGTAACATGTCATTTTGTACACTTATTATGAGGAAACAGGTTGTACAGAAGCTAATCGTTGAAACTGTTGTACCTAAGGTCACATATGATGTATAATTACAAAGATACAAGTATATCCACATGTGTTACTGTTATAACAGTTGGAGTAGCATAAGGGATAAAGAGTCTAGCGCTGATGTCAAAGCACACGCAGGGTCAAGCTCTGACGCCAAGGCCAACACATTCTCCTCACAAAGCAGTCTTTTAATTCAAATTAATTACTTTAAAACCACTTAGAGATCTGGATCCTTTTCCTAAACCAAGAGGGGCTTCTCAACATGCATACCCTGAAATATGGGGTCAAAAGCTGCAAGTTAAGGGCCCTAACCAGACCCTAATGTAGTTTTCTTTTGATCTTTTTTGACAAGTGCAAAAATGACAATAAACTCCTAAATATTCATTTGTTTTCTCCCATTTTTCTCACAGACACTCAGTAGAGGGCCTACAATGAGGTCATTGGGTGAAATCCCCTTAAAAATATCCACAAGGCTTAATTGGCTGTATGAAATCCAGGATTTAAAGAGGGTGTCAGGCCTAACAAACCTGAGACCACCTGAATAGTCTGAGCTGATCAGAGCTTTTTTTGCTCTGAACATGTCAGAGCTTAGCTTTCTTTTTGACGTTGTAGCCACTGCCAAATGGGATCCAACCATGTTGGTTGTGACTCTGTAGCCCTTAGCATCTCTGCGTGGGAGTGGTTTGAAGACCCCCCCAAGACACCAATTTCACTCCTTCAAAGGCTCATATCTCCTCAGGGAAAGATTTTAAGTGCTTGAAACTTGATGGGATCATTGTCCTGGAAGCCTTGAAGAGGATTCCAAAAGGACAAGTCTGTAGACCCTATAGAAAGCTAACTTCCGGTAGCAGCATGCTAGCTAGTTAAAACCAAGTGGCCCTAGTAGAGCATCCTCGGTTGTCCACCATCCTCTAGTTTTGGGATCACACCACGTGGTTTTCTTCCGTAATCCTACCCCCTAGTATAGCCGAACCTGGGAAACTATGGATGCAAGTTAACCAGTTTATGCTGGCTCGAGCGTGCAGTAACGCCGGCGGCCAGCGGGGGCAGCCAAAGGAGTCTAGCCGAACCTGGGAAACTATGGATGCAAGTTAACCAGTTTATGCTGGCTCGAGCGTGCAGTAACGCCGGCGGCCAGCGGGGGCAGCCAAAGGAGTCTAGCCGAACCTGGGAAACTATGGATGCAAGTTAACCAGTTTATGCTGGCTCGAGCGTGCAGTAACGCCGGCGGCCAGCGGGGGCAGCCAAAGGAGTCTAGCCGTGCTGTCATAGAACACATAAAGAGTCTAGCCGTGATGTCAAAGCACACGCAGAGAGTCTAGCCGTGCTGTCAAAGCACACGCAGAGAGTCTAGCCGTGCTGTCAAAGACCACATAAAGAGTCTAGCCGTGATGTCAAAGCACACATAAAGAGTCTAGCCGTGATGTCAAAGCACACGCAGAGAGTCTAGCCGTGCTGTCAAAGACCACATAAAGAGTATAGCCCTGATGTCAAAGCACACGCAGAGAGTCTAGCCGTGCTGTCAAAGACCACATAAAGAGTCTAGCCGTGCTGTCAAAGACCACATAAAGAGTCTAGCCGTGCTGTCAAAGAACACATAAAGAGTCTAGCCGTGCTGTCAAAGACCACATAAACAGTATAGCCCTGATGTCAAAGCACACATAGAGAGTCTAGCCGTGATGTCAAAGCACACGCAGAGAGTCTAGCCGTGCTGTCAAAGACCACATACAGAGTATAGCCCTGATGTCAAAGCACACATAGAGAGTCTAGCCGTGATGTCAAAGCACACATAAAGAGTCTAGCCGTGATGTCAAAGCACACATAGAGAGTCTAGCCGTGATGTCAAAGCACACATAAAGAGTATAGCCGTGATGTCAAAGCACACGCAGAGAGTCTAGCCGTGCTGTCAAGGACCACATAAAGAGTATAGCCCTGATGTCAAAGCACACATAGAGAGTCTAGCCGTGATGTCAAAGCACACATAAAGAGTCTAGCCGTGATGTCAAAGCACACATAGAGAGTCTAGCCGTGATGTCAAAGCACACGCAGAGAGTCTAGCCGTGCTGTCAAAGACCACATACAGAGTATAGCCCTGATGTCAAAGCACACATAGAGAGTCTAGCCGTGATGTCAAAGCACACATAAAGAGTCTAGCCGTGATGTCAAAGCACACATAGAGAGTCTAGCCGTGATGTCAAAGCACACATAGAGAGTCTAGCCGTGATGTCAAAGCACACATAGAGAGTCTAGCCGTGATGTCAAAGCACACACAGAGAGTCTAGCCGTGATGTCAAAGCACACGCAGAGAGTCTAGCCGTGCTGTCAAAGACCACATACAGAGTATAGCCCTGATGTCAAAGCACACATAGAGAGTCTAGCCGTGATGTCAAAGCACACATAAAGAGTCTAGCCGTGATGTCAAAGCACACATAGAGAGTCTAGCCGTGATGTCAAAGCACACGCAGAGAGTCTAGCCGTGCTGTCAAAGACCACATAAAGAGTCTAGCCGTGCTGTCAAAGAACACATAAAGAGTCTAGCCGTGATGTCAAAGCACATGCAGAGAGTCTAGCCGTGCTGTCAAAGACCACATAAAGAGTATAGCCCTGATGTCAAAGCACACATAAAGAGTCTAGCCGTGATGTCAAAGCACACGCAGAGAGTCTAGCCGTGATGTCAAAGCACACGCAGAGAGTCTAGCCGTGATGTCAAAGCACACGCAGAGAGTCTAGCCGTGCTGTCAAAGACCACATAAAGAGTATAGCCCTGATGTCAAAGCACACGCAGAGAGTCTAGCCGTGCTGTCAAAGACCACATAAAGAGTATAGCCCTGATGTCAAAGCACACGCAGGGTCAAGCTCTGACGCCAAGGCCAACACATTGCGAGGGATCATCACGCTTTTGACGCACATGTCAGAAAAGGGCCTTCCCGAGGTCCCACAATGTCGAGGTTCCTACCAATCGATCGGTAATCCACTAGTTAGTATTGACAAGTGCGACGTTCAAGTCTCTGGCGGCTTCAGAACAAAAGATATTAGCTGAGGGATCACACCACGTGGTTTTCTTCCGTAATCCTACCCCCTAACCAGGTATAGCCTAACCTGGGAAACTATGGATGCAAGTTAACCAGTTTATGCTGGCTCGAGCGTGCAGTAACGCCGGCGGCCAGCGGGGGCAGCCAAAGGAGTCTAGCCGTGCTGTCATAGAACACATAAAGAGTCTAGCCGTGATGTCAAAGCACACGCAGAGAGTCTAGCCGTGCTGTCAAAGACCACATAAAGAGTATAGCCCTGATGTCAAAGCACACATAAAGAGTCTAGCCGTGATGTCAAAGCACACGCAGAGAGTCTAGCCGTGCTGTCAAAGACCACATAAAGAGTATAGCCCTGATGTCAAAGCACACGCAGAGAGTCTAGCCGTGCTGTCAAAGACCACATAAAGAGTCTAGCCGTGATGTCAAAGCACACGCAGGGTCAAGCTCTGACGCCAAGGCCAACACATTGCGAGGGATCATCACGCTTTTGACGCACATGTCAGAAAAGGGCCTTCCCGAGGTCCCACAATGTCGAGGTTCCTACCAATCGATCGGTAATCCACTAGTTAGTATTGACAAGTGCGACGTTCAAGTCTCTGGCGGCTTCAGAACAAAAGATATTAGCTGAGGGATCACACCACGTGGTTTTCTTCCGTAATCCTAACCCTAACCCTAACCCCCTAACCCTTTTAATAACGTTAAAAGTACAGCTAAATTGAGTCGGTGGAAAAAAGACGGCAACAATCTTGCGACTTCAAACCCCATCCAACCTTGCTCACCTCCCGACCCCGGGCCCCCAAACTTAAGCCCACCCCCGGAGTTAAAACACATTATTCGCTCGATTTAGGGAACCGGACCCCTGGTCCTATAGAGTAAGACGGCAGGGACAAGTCGTGACGGGGCGCATGCGTGCGGTTACGCAGCCATTCCCAAGAACATATAAAGAGTCTAGCCGTGATGTCAAAGCACACGCAGAGGGTCTAACAACGACGGATTTCGAAAAGAGTACCACATATGTAACCATTGAGACTGTGCGCATCTTCCAGTAGTAGTGGGATCACTGTGTGTAAAGTATTGACGTCGCGAGCTGCGAGAAAGCAACAGCTATACCTCATAGATTTCTTTCTCCGTGTTTTGAGGTCCTACGGTTTCCTCGTTCCACAAACGCATCTGAAAGCTCGTCAAATGACACAGGCGGAAGCAGACGGTCATTTCAAGTGGTCTTTCATTATGGTGCAACGAAGATTTATGAAACAAATGGCTCATTTCTTTATTTCTGAACCGAAAAACATGATTTTTGGACTGGAAAGGCTTGTGAAAATGTCATTGCTTGTGTCTATTGTGATTATTATTGCAGATTCTGATGATTTAGGTCTTAATCTTTCTAAAGAGGTGCAGTATTTCTCTGGGGCCTGATGGGAAGTCACCAAAAATACAATTCTTTATGAAAACATTTATAACATAGGTGTGCTGTTGTGTTTGTTTAGAGATTTCCACTCTATTTAAGTAACACACACACATAGAGTTATGAACTGATACAACCCATTGTTGTAGCTTTATATTATTGTTTAGTTTACATACCATTTATGACGTCATCTCAAGTCCTTTATTGTAAACCTGTATTGAGGATGACTACTTAGCTGTCTCACCTCAAGGTATTTGATTTGAACTCAGAATCAATTAATATACCACTACCAGTGGGTTTCTACTAAACCCAACCACCTGGGGATGCACGTCTCACCTCAAGTCCCCCTCCCAGAGGGTTAAAGAAATAAAAGGATGGAAAATGTGAAGGCTTGAATACCAATATTAATATCCACTGTTTATTATGTTGTGATGTATTATTGAGTGCACTTTTCTTTGAGAGAGGGACAGAAACATGTTCAATTTTGACTAATAAGTTTTATTCTAATAGACACTGTGTGATGTAATACTTACCTGGTATCGTAACATGTCATTTTGTACACTTATTATGAGGAAACAGGTTGTACAGAAGCTAATCGTTGAAACTGTTGTACCTAAGGTCACATATGATGTATAATTACAAAGATACAAGTATATCCACATGTGTTACTGTTATAACAGTTGGAGTAGCATAAGGGATAAAGAGTCTAGCGCTGATGTCAAAGCACACGCAGGGTCAAGCTCTGACGCCAAGGCCAACACATTCTCCTCACAAAGCAGTCTTTTAATTCAAATTAATTACTTTAAAACCACTTAGAGATCTGGATCCTTTTCCTAAACCAAGAGGGGCTTCTCAACATGCATACCCTGAAATATGGGGTCAAAAGCTGCAAGTTAAGGGCCCTAACCAGACCCTAATGTAGTTTTCTTTTGATCTTTTTTGACAAGTGCAAAAATGACAATAAACTCCTAAATATCCATTTGTTTTCTCCCATTTTTCTCACAGACACTCAGTAGAGGGCCTACAATGAGGTCATTGGGTGAAATCCCCTTAAAAATATCCACAAGGCTTAATTGGCTGTATGAAATCCAGGATTTAAAGAGGGTGTCAGGCCTAACAAACCTGAGACCACCTGAATAGTCTGAGCTGATCAGAGCTTTTTTTGCTCTGAACATGTCAGAGCTTAGCTTTCTTTTTGACGTTGTAGCCACTGCCAAATGGGATCCAACCATGTTGGTTGTGACTCTGTAGCCCTTAGCATCTCTGCGTGGGAGTGGTTTGAAGACCCCCCCAAGACACCAATTTCACTCCTTCAAAGGCTCATATCTCCTCAGGGAAAGATTTTAAGTGCTTGAAACTTGATGGGATCATTGTCCTGGAAGCCTTGAAGAGGATTCCAAAAGGACAAGTCTGTAGACCCTATAGAAAGCTAACTTCCGGTAGCAGCATGCTAGCTAGTTAAAACCAAGTGGCCCTAGTAGAGCATCCTCGGTTGTCCACCATCCTCTAGTTTTGGGATCACACCACGTGGTTTTCTTCCGTAATCCTACCCCCTAGTATAGCCGAACCTGGGAAACTATGGATGCAAGTTAACCAGTTTATGCTGGCTCGAGCGTGCAGTAACGCCGGCGGCCAGCGGGGGCAGCCAAAGGAGTCTAGCCGAACCTGGGAAACTATGGATGCAAGTTAACCAGTTTATGCTGGCTCGAGCGTGCAGTAACGCCGGCGGCCAGCGGGGGCAGCCAAAGGAGTCTAGCCGAACCTGGGAAACTATGGATGCAAGTTAACCAGTTTATGCTGGCTCGAGCGTGCAGTAACGCCGGCGGCCAGCGGGGGCAGCCAAAGGAGTCTAGCCGTGCTGTCATAGAACACATAAAGAGTCTAGCCGTGATGTCAAAGCACACGCAGAGAGTCTAGCCGTGCTGTCAAAGCACACGCAGAGAGTCTAGCCGTGCTGTCAAAGACCACATAAAGAGTCTAGCCGTGATGTCAAAGCACACATAAAGAGTCTAGCCGTGATGTCAAAGCACACGCAGAGAGTCTAGCCGTGCTGTCAAAGACCACATAAAGAGTATAGCCCTGATGTCAAAGCACACGCAGAGAGTCTAGCCGTGCTGTCAAAGACCACATAAAGAGTCTAGCCGTGCTGTCAAAGACCACATAAAGAGTCTAGCCGTGCTGTCAAAGAACACATAAAGAGTCTAGCCGTGCTGTCAAAGACCACATAAACAGTATAGCCCTGATGTCAAAGCACACATAGAGAGTCTAGCCGTGATGTCAAAGCACACGCAGAGAGTCTAGCCGTGCTGTCAAAGACCACATACAGAGTATAGCCCTGATGTCAAAGCACACATAGAGAGTCTAGCCGTGATGTCAAAGCACACATAAAGAGTCTAGCCGTGATGTCAAAGCACACATAGAGAGTCTAGCCGTGATGTCAAAGCACACATAAAGAGTATAGCCGTGATGTCAAAGCACACGCAGAGAGTCTAGCCGTGCTGTCAAGGACCACATAAAGAGTATAGCCCTGATGTCAAAGCACACATAGAGAGTCTAGCCGTGATGTCAAAGCACACATAAAGAGTCTAGCCGTGATGTCAAAGCACACATAGAGAGTCTAGCCGTGATGTCAAAGCACACGCAGAGAGTCTAGCCGTGCTGTCAAAGACCACATACAGAGTATAGCCCTGATGTCAAAGCACACATAGAGAGTCTAGCCGTGATGTCAAAGCACACATAAAGAGTCTAGCCGTGATGTCAAAGCACACATAGAGAGTCTAGCCGTGATGTCAAAGCACACATAGAGAGTCTAGCCGTGATGTCAAAGCACACATAGAGAGTCTAGCCGTGATGTCAAAGCACACACAGAGAGTCTAGCCGTGATGTCAAAGCACACGCAGAGAGTCTAGCCGTGCTGTCAAAGACCACATACAGAGTATAGCCCTGATGTCAAAGCACACATAGAGAGTCTAGCCGTGATGTCAAAGCACACATAAAGAGTCTAGCCGTGATGTCAAAGCACACATAGAGAGTCTAGCCGTGATGTCAAAGCACACGCAGAGAGTCTAGCCGTGCTGTCAAAGACCACATAAAGAGTCTAGCCGTGCTGTCAAAGAACACATAAAGAGTCTAGCCGTGATGTCAAAGCACATGCAGAGAGTCTAGCCGTGCTGTCAAAGACCACATAAAGAGTATAGCCCTGATGTCAAAGCACACATAAAGAGTCTAGCCGTGATGTCAAAGCACACGCAGAGAGTCTAGCCGTGATGTCAAAGCACACGCAGAGAGTCTAGCCGTGATGTCAAAGCACACGCAGAGAGTCTAGCCGTGCTGTCAAAGACCACATAAAGAGTATAGCCCTGATGTCAAAGCACACGCAGAGAGTCTAGCCGTGCTGTCAAAGACCACATAAAGAGTATAGCCCTGATGTCAAAGCACACGCAGGGTCAAGCTCTGACGCCAAGGCCAACACATTGCGAGGGATCATCACGCTTTTGACGCACATGTCAGAAAAGGGCCTTCCCGAGGTCCCACAATGTCGAGGTTCCTACCAATCGATCGGTAATCCACTAGTTAGTATTGACAAGTGCGACGTTCAAGTCTCTGGCGGCTTCAGAACAAAAGATATTAGCTGAGGGATCACACCACGTGGTTTTCTTCCGTAATCCTACCCCCTAACCAGGTATAGCCTAACCTGGGAAACTATGGATGCAAGTTAACCAGTTTATGCTGGCTCGAGCGTGCAGTAACGCCGGCGGCCAGCGGGGGCAGCCAAAGGAGTCTAGCCGTGCTGTCATAGAACACATAAAGAGTCTAGCCGTGATGTCAAAGCACACGCAGAGAGTCTAGCCGTGCTGTCAAAGACCACATAAAGAGTATAGCCCTGATGTCAAAGCACACATAAAGAGTCTAGCCGTGATGTCAAAGCACACGCAGAGAGTCTAGCCGTGCTGTCAAAGACCACATAAAGAGTATAGCCCTGATGTCAAAGCACACGCAGAGAGTCTAGCCGTGCTGTCAAAGACCACATAAAGAGTCTAGCCGTGATGTCAAAGCACACGCAGGGTCAAGCTCTGACGCCAAGGCCAACACATTGCGAGGGATCATCACGCTTTTGACGCACATGTCAGAAAAGGGCCTTCCCGAGGTCCCACAATGTCGAGGTTCCTACCAATCGATCGGTAATCCACTAGTTAGTATTGACAAGTGCGACGTTCAAGTCTCTGGCGGCTTCAGAACAAAAGATATTAGCTGAGGGATCACACCACGTGGTTTTCTTCCGTAATCCTAACCCTAACCCTAACCCCCTAACCCTTTTAATAACGTTAAAAGTACAGCTAAATTGAGTCGGTGGAAAAAAGACGGCAACAATCTTGCGACTTCAAACCCCATCCAACCTTGCTCACCTCCCGACCCCGGGCCCCCAAACTTAAGCCCACCCCCGGAGTTAAAACACATTATTCGCTCGATTTAGGGAACCGGACCCCTGGTCCTATAGAGTAAGACGGCAGGGACAAGTCGTGACGGGGCGCATGCGTGCGGTTACGCAGCCATTCCCAAGAACATATAAAGAGTCTAGCCGTGATGTCAAAGCACACGCAGAGGGTCTAACAACGACGGATTTCGAAAAGAGTACCACATATGTAACCATTGAGACTGTGCGCATCTTCCAGTAGTAGTGGGATCACTGTGTGTAAAGTATTGACGTCGCGAGCTGCGAGAAAGCAACAGCTATACCTCATAGATTTCTTTCTCCGTGTTTTGAGGTCCTACGGTTTCCTCGTTCCACAAACGCATCTGAAAGCTCGTCAAATGACACAGGCGGAAGCAGACGGTCATTTCAAGTGGTCTTTCATTATGGTGCAACGAAGATTTATGAAACAAATGGCTCATTTCTTTATTTCTGAACCGAAAAACATGATTTTTGGACTGGAAAGGCTTGTGAAAATGTCATTGCTTGTGTCTATTGTGATTATTATTGCAGATTCTGATGATTTAGGTCTTAATCTTTCTAAAGAGGTGCAGTATTTCTCTGGGGCCTGATGGGAAGTCACCAAAAATACAATTCTTTATGAAAACATTTATAACATAGGTGTGCTGTTGTGTTTGTTTAGAGATTTCCACTCTATTTAAGTAACACACACACATAGAGTTATGAACTGATACAACCCATTGTTGTAGCTTTATATTATTGTTTAGTTTACATACCATTTATGACGTCATCTCAAGTCCTTTATTGTAAACCTGTATTGAGGATGACTACTTAGCTGTCTCACCTCAAGGTATTTGATTTGAACTCAGAATCAATTAATATACCACTACCAGTGGGTTTCTACTAAACCCAACCACCTGGGGATGCACGTCTCACCTCAAGTCCCCCTCCCAGAGGGTTAAAGAAATAAAAGGATGGAAAATGTGAAGGCTTGAATACCAATATTAATATCCACTGTTTATTATGTTGTGATGTATTATTGAGTGCACTTTTCTTTGAGAGAGGGACAGAAACATGTTCAATTTTGACTAATAAGTTTTATTCTAATAGACACTGTGTGATGTAATACTTACCTGGTATCGTAACATGTCATTTTGTACACTTATTATGAGGAAACAGGTTGTACAGAAGCTAATCGTTGAAACTGTTGTACCTAAGGTCACATATGATGTATAATTACAAAGATACAAGTATATCCACATGTGTTACTGTTATAACAGTTGGAGTAGCATAAGGGATAAAGAGTCTAGCGCTGATGTCAAAGCACACGCAGGGTCAAGCTCTGACGCCAAGGCCAACACATTCTCCTCACAAAGCAGTCTTTTAATTCAAATTAATTACTTTAAAACCACTTAGAGATCTGGATCCTTTTCCTAAACCAAGAGGGGCTTCTCAACATGCATACCCTGAAATATGGGGTCAAAAGCTGCAAGTTAAGGGCCCTAACCAGACCCTAATGTAGTTTTCTTTTGATCTTTTTTGACAAGTGCAAAAATGACAATAAACTCCTAAATATTCATTTGTTTTCTCCCATTTTTCTCACAGACACTCAGTAGAGGGCCTACAATGAGGTCATTGGGTGAAATCCCCTTAAAAATATCCACAAGGCTTAATTGGCTGTATGAAATCCAGGATTTAAAGAGGGTGTCAGGCCTAACAAACCTGAGACCACCTGAATAGTCTGAGCTGATCAGAGCTTTTTTTGCTCTGAACATGTCAGAGCTTAGCTTTCTTTTTGACGTTGTAGCCACTGCCAAATGGGATCCAACCATGTTGGTTGTGACTCTGTAGCCCTTAGCATCTCTGCGTGGGAGTGGTTTGAAGACCCCCCCAAAACACCAATTTCACTCCTTCAAAGGCTCATATCTCCTCAGGGAAAGATTTTAAGTGCTTGAAACTTGATGGGATCATTGTCCTGGAAGCCTTGAAGAGGATTCCAAAAGGACAAGTCTGTAGACCCTATAGAAAGCTAACTTCCGGTAGCAGCATGCTAGCTAGTTAAAACCAAGTGGCCCTAGTAGAGCATCCTCGGTTGTCCACCATCCTCTAGTTTTGGGATCACACCACGTGGTTTTCTTCCGTAATCCTACCCCCTAGTATAGCCGAACCTGGGAAACTATGGATGCAAGTTAACCAGTTTATGCTGGCTCGAGCGTGCAGTAACGCCGGCGGCCAGCGGGGGCAGCCAAAGGAGTCTAGCCGTGCTGTCATAGAACACATAAAGAGTCTAGCCGTGATGTCAAAGCACACGCAGAGAGTCTAGCCGTGCTGTCAAAGACCACATAAAGAGTATAGCCCTGATGTCAAAGCACACGCAGAGAGTCTAGCCGTGCTGTCAAAGACCACATAAAGAGTATAGCCCTGATGTCAAAGCACACGCAGAGAGTCTAGCCGTGCTGTCAAAGACCACATAAAGAGTATAGCCCTGATGTCAAAGCACACATAAAGAGTCTAGCCGTGATGTCAAAGCACACGCAGAGAGTCTAGCCGTGCTGTCAAAGACCACATAAAGAGTCTAGCCGTGCTGTCAAAGAACACATAAAGAGTCTAGCCGTGATGTCAAAGCACATGCAGAGAGTCTAGCCGTGCTGTCAAAGACCACATACAGAGTATAGCCCTGATGTCAAAGCACACATAGAGAGTCTAGCCGTGATGTCAAAGCACACATAAAGAGTATAGCCCTGATGTCAAAGAACACATAAAGAGTATAGCCCTGATGTCAAAGCACACATAAAGAGTCTAGCCGTGATGTCAAAGCACACGCAGAGAGTCTAGCCGTGATGTCAAAGCACACGCAGAGAGTCTAGCCGTGCTGTCAAAGACCACATAAAGAGTATAGCCCTGATGTCAAAGCACACGCAGAGAGTCTAGCCGTGCTGTCAAAGACCACATAAAGAGTCTAGCCGTGATGTCAAAGCACACATAAAGAGTCTAGCCGTGATGTCAAAGCACACGCAGAGAGTCTAGCCGTGCTGTCAAAGACCACATAAAGAGTCTAGCCGTGCTGTCAAAGAACACATAAAGAGTCTAGCCGTGATGTCAAAGCACATGCAGAGAGTCTAGCCGTGCTGTCAAAGACCACATACAGAGTATAGCCCTGATGTCAAAGCACACATAGAGAGTCTAGCCGTGATGTCAAAGCACACATAAAGAGTCTAGCCGTGATGTCAAAGCACACGCAGAGAGTCTAGCCGTGCTGTCAAAGACCACATAAAGAGTATAGCCGTGATGTCAAAGCACACGCAGAGAGTCTAGCCGTGCTGTCAAAGACCACATAAAGAGTATAGCCCTGATGTCAAAGCACACGCAGAGAGTCTAGCCGTGCTGTCAAAGACCACATAAAGAGTCTAGCCGTGATGTCAAAGCACACGCAGGGTCAAGCTCTGACGCCAAGGCCAACACATTGCGAGGGATCATCACGCTTTTGACGCACATGTCAGAAAAGGGCCTTCCCGAGGTCCCACAATGTCGAGGTTCCTACCAATCGATCGGTAATCCACTAGTTAGTATTGACAAGTGCGACGTTCAAGTCTCTGGCGGCTTCAGAACAAAAGATATTAGCTGAGGGATCACACCACGTGGTTTTCTTCCGTAATCCTACCCCCTAACCGGCCATAGCCTAACCTGGGAAACTATGGATGCAAGTTAACCAGTTTATGCCGGCTCGAGCGTGCAGTAACGCCGGCGGCCAGCGGGGGCAGCCAAAGGAGTCTAGCCGTGCTGTCAAAGAACACATAAAGAGTCTAGCCGTGATGTCAAAGCACACGCAGAGAGTCTAGCCGTGCTGTCAAAGACCACATAAAGAGTATAGCCCTGATGTCAAAGCACACATAAAGAGTCTAGCCGTGATGTCAAAGCACACGCAGAGAGTCTAGCCGTGCTGTCAAAGCACACATAAAGAGTCTAGCCGTGATGTCAAAGCACACGCAGAGAGTCTAGCCGTGCTGTCAAAGACCACATAAAGAGTATAGCCCTGATGTCAAAGCACACATAAAGAGTCTAGCCGTGATGTCAAAGCACACATAGAGAGTCTAGCCGTGATGTCAAAGCACACATAAAGAGTCTAGCCGTGATGTCAAAGCACACATAGAGAGTCTAGCCGTGATGTCAAAGCACACATAGAGAGTCTAGCCGTGATGTCAAAGCACACATAAAGAGTCTAGCCGTGATGTCAAAGCACACATAGAGAGTCTAGCCGTGATGTCAAAGCACACGCAGAGAGTCTAGCCGTGCTGTCAAAGACCACATACAGAGTATAGCCCTGATGTCAAAGCACACATAGAGAGTCTAGCCGTGATGTCAAAGCACACATAAAGAGTCTAGCCGTGATGTCAAAGCACACATAGAGAGTCTAGCCGTGATGTCAAAGCACACGCAGAGAGTCTAGCCGTGCTGTCAAAGACCACATAAAGAGTATAGCCCTGATGTCAAAGCACACATAAAGAGTCTAGCCGTGATGTCAAAGCACACGCAGAGAGTCTAGCCGTGCTGTCAAAGCACACATAAAGAGTCTAGCCGTGATGTCAAAGCACACGCAGAGAGTCTAGCCGTGCTGTCAAAGACCACATAAAGAGTATAGCCCTGATGTCAAAGCACACATAAAGAGTCTAGCCGTGATGTCAAAGCACACGCAGAGAGTCTAGCCGTGCTGTCAAAGCACACATAAAGAGTCTAGCCGTGATGTCAAAGCACACGCAGAGAGTCTAGCCGTGCTGTCAAAGACCACATAAAGAGTATAGCCCTGATGTCAAAGCACACATAAAGAGTCTAGCCGTGATGTCAAAGCACACGCAGAGAGTCTAGCCGTGCTGTCAAAGACCACATAAAGAGTATAGCCCTGATGTCAAAGCACACGCAGAGAGTCTAGCCGTGCTGTCAAAGACCACATAAAGAGTATAGCCCTGATGTCAAAGCACACGCAGAGAGTCTAGCCGTGCTGTCAAAGACCACATAAAGAGTCTAGCCGTGATGTCAAAGCACACGCAGGGTCAAGCTCTGACGCCAAGGCCAACACATTGCGAGGGATCATCACGCTTTTGACGCACATGTCAGAAAAGGGCCTTCCCGAGGTCCCACAATGTCGAGGTTCCTACCAATCGATCGGTAATCCACTAGTTAGTATTGACAAGTGCGACGTTCAAGTCTCTGGCGGCTTCAGAACAAAAGATATTAGCTGAGGGATCACACCACGTGGTTTTCTTCCGTAATCCTAACCCTAACCCTAACCCACTAACCCTTTTAATAACGTTAAAAGTACAGCTAAATTGAGTCGGTGGAAAAAAGACGGCAACAATCTTGCGACTTCAAACCCCATCCAACCTTGCTCACCTCCCGACCCCGGGCCCCCAAACTTAAGCCCACCCCCGGAGTTAAAACACATTATTCGCTCGATTTAGGGAACCGGACCCCTGGTCCTATAGAGTAAGACGGCAGGGACAAGTCGTGACGGGGCGCACGCGTGCGGTTACGCAGCCATTCCCAAGAACATATAAAGAGTCTAGCCCTGATGTCAAAGCACACGCAGAGGGTCTAACAACGACGGATTTCGAAAAGAGTACCACGTATGTAACCATTGAGACTGTGCGCATCTTCCAGTAGTAGTGGGATCACTGTGTGTAAAGTATTGACGTCGCGAGCTGCGAGAAAGCAACAGCTATACCTCATAGATTTCTTTCTCCGTGTTTTGAGGTCCTACGGTTTCCTCGTTCCACAAACGCATCTGAAAGCTCGTCAAATGACACAGGCGGAAGCAGACGGTCATTTCAAGTGGTCTTTCATTATGGTGCAACGAAGATTTATGAAACAAATGGCTCATTTCTTTATTTCTGAACCGAAAAACATGATTTTTGGACTGGAAAGGCTTGTGAAAATGTCATTGCTTGTGTTTATTGTGATTATTATTGCAGATTCTGATGATTTAGGTCTTAATCTTTCTAAAGAGGTGCAGTATTACTCTGGGGCCTGATGGGAAGTCACCAAAAATACAATTCTTTATGAAAACATTTATAACATAGGTGTGCTGTTGTGTTTGTTTAGAGATTTCCACTCTATTTAAGTAACACACACACATAGAGTTATGAACTGATACAACCCATTGTTGTAGCTTTATATTATTGTTTAGTTTACATACCATTTATGACGTCATCTCAAGTCCTTTATTGTAAACCTGTATTGAGGATGACTACTTAGCTGTCTCACCTCAAGGTATTTGATTTGAACTCACAATCAATTAATATACCACTACCAGTGGGTTTCTACTAAACCCAACCACCTGGGGATGCACGTCTCACCTCAAGTCCCCCTCCCAGAGGGTTAAAGAAATAAAAGGATGGAAAATGTGAAGGCTTGAATACCAATATTAATATCCACTGTTTATTATGTTGTGATGTATTATTGAGTGCACTTTTCTTTGAGAGAGGGACAGAAACATGTTCAATTTTGACTAATAAGTTTTATTCTAATAGACACTGTGTGATGTAATACTTACCTGGTATCGTAACATGTCATTTTGTACACTTATTATGAGGAAACAGGTTGTACAGAAGCTAATCGTTGAAACTGTTGTACCTAAGGTCACATATGATGTATAATTACAAAGATACAAGTATATCCACATGTGTTACTGTTATAACAGTTGGAGTAGCATAAGGGATAAAGAGTCTAGCGCTGATGTCAAAGCACACGCAGGGTCAAGCTCTGACGCCAAGGCCAACACATTCTCCTCACAAAGCAGTCTTTTAATTCAAATTAATTACTTTAAAACCACTTAGAGATCTGGATCCTTTTCCTAAACCAAGAGGGGCTTCTCAACATGCATACCCTGAAATATGGGGTCAAAAGCTGCAAGTTAAGGGCCCTAACCAGACCCTAATGTAGTTTTCTTTTGATCTTTTTTGACAAGTGCAAAAATGACAATAAACTCCTAAATATTCATTTGTTTTCTCCCATTTTTCTCACAGACACTCAGTAGAGGGCCTACAATGAGGTCATTGGGTGAAATCCCCTTAAAAATATCCACAAGGCTTAATTGGCTGTATGAAATCCAGGATTTAAAGAGGGTGTCAGGCCTAACAAACCTGAGACCACCTGAATAGTCTGAGCTGATCAGAGCTTTTTTTGCTCTGAACATGTCAGAGCTTAGCTTTCTTTTTGACGTTGTAGCCACTGCCAAATGGGATCCAACCATGTTGGTTGTGACTCTGTAGCCCTTAGCATCTCTGCGTGGGAGTGGTTTGAAGACCCCCCAAAACACCAATTTCACTCCTTCAAAGGCTCATATCTCCTCAGGGAAAGATTTTAAGTGCTTGAAACTTGATGGGATCATTGTCCTGGAAGCCTTGAAGAGGATTCCAAAAGGACAAGTCTGTAGACCCTATAGAAAGCTAACTTCCGGTAGCAGCATGCTAGCTAGTTAAAACCAAGTGGCCCTAGTAGAGCATCCTCGGTTGTCCACCATCCTCTAGTTTTGGGATCACACCACGTGGTTTTCTTCCGTAATCCTACCCCCTAGTATAGCCGAACCTGGGAAACTATGGATGCAAGTTAACCAGTTTATGCTGGCTCGAGCGTGCAGTAACGCCGGCGGCCAGCGGGGGCAGCCAAAGGAGTCTAGCCGTGCTGTCATAGAACACATAAAGAGTCTAGCCGTGATGTCAAAGCACACGCAGAGAGTCTAGCCGTGCTGTCAAAGACCACATAAAGAGTATAGCCCTGATGTCAAAGCACACGCAGAGAGTCTAGCCGTGCTGTCAAAGACCACATAAAGAGTATAGCCCTGATGTCAAAGCACACGCAGAGAGTCTAGCCGTGCTGTCAAAGACCACATAAAGAGTATAGCCCTGATGTCAAAGCACACATAAAGAGTCTAGCCGTGATGTCAAAGCACACGCAGAGAGTCTAGCCGTGCTGTCAAAGACCACATAAAGAGTCTAGCCGTGCTGTCAAAGAACACATAAAGAGTCTAGCCGTGATGTCAAAGCACATGCAGAGAGTCTAGCCGTGCTGTCAAAGACCACATACAGAGTATAGCCCTGATGTCAAAGCACACATAGAGAGTCTAGCCGTGATGTCAAAGCACACATAAAGAGTATAGCCCTGATGTCAAAGAACACATAAAGAGTATAGCCCTGATGTCAAAGCACACATAAAGAGTCTAGCCGTGATGTCAAAGCACACGCAGAGAGTCTAGCCGTGATGTCAAAGCACACGCAGAGAGTCTAGCCGTGCTGTCAAAGACCACATAAAGAGTATAGCCCTGATGTCAAAGCACACGCAGAGAGTCTAGCCGTGCTGTCAAAGACCACATAAAGAGTCTAGCCGTGATGTCAAAGCACACATAAAGAGTCTAGCCGTGATGTCAAAGCACACGCAGAGAGTCTAGCCGTGCTGTCAAAGACCACATAAAGAGTCTAGCCGTGCTGTCAAAGAACACATAAAGAGTCTAGCCGTGATGTCAAAGCACATGCAGAGAGTCTAGCCGTGCTGTCAAAGACCACATACAGAGTATAGCCCTGATGTCAAAGCACACATAGAGAGTCTAGCCGTGATGTCAAAGCACACATAAAGAGTCTAGCCGTGATGTCAAAGCACACGCAGAGAGTCTAGCCGTGCTGTCAAAGACCACATAAAGAGTATAGCCGTGATGTCAAAGCACACGCAGAGAGTCTAGCCGTGCTGTCAAAGACCACATAAAGAGTATAGCCCTGATGTCAAAGCACACGCAGAGAGTCTAGCCGTGCTGTCAAAGACCACATAAAGAGTCTAGCCGTGATGTCAAAGCACACGCAGGGTCAAGCTCTGACGCCAGGCCAACACATTGCGAGGGATCATCACGCTTTTGACGCACATGTCAGAAAAGGGCCTTCCCGAGGTCCCACAATGTCGAGGTTCCTACCAATCGATCGGTAATCCACTAGTTAGTATTGACAAGTGCGACGTTCAAGTCTCTGGCGGCTTCAGAACAAAAGATATTAGCTGAGGGATCACACCACGTGGTTTTCTTCCGTAATCCTACCCCCTAACCGGCCATAGCCTAACCTGGGAAACTATGGATGCAAGTTAACCAGTTTATGCCGGCTCGAGCGTGCAGTAACGCCGGCGGCCAGCGGGGGCAGCCAAAGGAGTCTAGCCGTGCTGTCAAAGAACACATAAAGAGTCTAGCCGTGATGTCAAAGCACACGCAGAGAGTCTAGCCGTGCTGTCAAAGACCACATAAAGAGTATAGCCCTGATGTCAAAGCACACATAAAGAGTCTAGCCGTGATGTCAAAGCACACGCAGAGAGTCTAGCCGTGCTGTCAAAGCACACATAAAGAGTCTAGCCGTGATGTCAAAGCACACGCAGAGAGTCTAGCCGTGCTGTCAAAGACCACATAAAGAGTATAGCCCTGATGTCAAAGCACACATAAAGAGTCTAGCCGTGATGTCAAAGCACACGCAGAGAGTCTAGCCGTGCTGTCAAAGCACACATAAAGAGTCTAGCCGTGATGTCAAAGCACACGCAGAGAGTCTAGCCGTGCTGTCAAAGCACACGCAGAGAGTCTAGCCGTGCTGTCAAAGACCACATACAGAGTATAGCCCTGATGTCAAAGCACACATAGAGAGTCTAGCCGTGATGTCAAAGCACACATAAAGAGTCTAGCCGTGATGTCAAAGCACACATAGAGAGTCTAGCCGTGATGTCAAAGCACACATAGAGAGTCTAGCCGTGATGTCAAAGCACACATAAAGAGTCTAGCCGTGATGTCAAAGCACACATAGAGAGTCTAGCCGTGATGTCAAAGCACACGCAGAGAGTCTAGCCGTGCTGTCAAAGACCACATACAGAGTATAGCCCTGATGTCAAAGCACACATAGAGAGTCTAGCCGTGATGTCAAAGCACACATAAAGAGTCTAGCCGTGATGTCAAAGCACACATAGAGAGTCTAGCCGTGATGTCAAAGCACACGCAGAGAGTCTAGCCGTGCTGTCAAAGACCACATAAAGAGTATAGCCCTGATGTCAAAGCACACATAAAGAGTCTAGCCGTGATGTCAAAGCACACGCAGAGAGTCTAGCCGTGCTGTCAAAGCACACATAAAGAGTCTAGCCGTGATGTCAAAGCACACGCAGAGAGTCTAGCCGTGCTGTCAAAGACCACATAAAGAGTATAGCCCTGATGTCAAAGCACACATAAAGAGTCTAGCCGTGATGTCAAAGCACACGCAGAGAGTCTAGCCGTGCTGTCAAAGCACACATAAAGAGTCTAGCCGTGATGTCAAAGCACACGCAGAGAGTCTAGCCGTGCTGTCAAAGACCACATAAAGAGTATAGCCCTGATGTCAAAGCACACATAAAGAGTCTAGCCGTGATGTCAAAGCACACGCAGAGAGTCTAGCCGTGCTGTCAAAGACCACATAAAGAGTATAGCCCTGATGTCAAAGCACACGCAGAGAGTCTAGCCGTGCTGTCAAAGACCACATAAAGAGTATAGCCCTGATGTCAAAGCACACGCAGAGAGTCTAGCCGTGCTGTCAAAGACCACATAAAGAGTCTAGCCGTGATGTCAAAGCACACGCAGGGTCAAGCTCTGACGCCAAGGCCAACACATTGCGAGGGATCATCACGCTTTTGACGCACATGTCAGAAAAGGGCCTTCCCGAGGTCCCACAATGTCGAGGTTCCTACCAATCGATCGGTAATCCACTAGTTAGTATTGACAAGTGCGACGTTCAAGTCTCTGGCGGCTTCAGAACAAAAGATATTAGCTGAGGGATCACACCACGTGGTTTTCTTCCGTAATCCTAACCCTAACCCTAACCCACTAACCCTTTTAATAACGTTAAAAGTACAGCTAAATTGAGTCGGTGGAAAAAAGACGGCAACAATCTTGCGACTTCAAACCCCATCCAACCTTGCTCACCTCCCGACCCCGGGCCCCCAAACTTAAGCCACCCCCGGAGTTAAAACACATTATTCGCTCGATTTAGGGAACCGGACCCCTGGTCCTATAGAGTAAGACGGCAGGGACAAGTCGTGACGGGGCGCACGCGTGCGGTTACGCAGCCATTCCCAAGAACATATAAAGAGTCTAGCCCTGATGTCAAAGCACACGCAGAGGGTCTAACAACGACGGATTTCGAAAAGAGTACCACGTATGTAACCATTGAGACTGTGCGCATCTTCCAGTAGTAGTGGGATCACTGTGTGTAAAGTATTGACGTCGCGAGCTGCGAGAAAGCAACAGCTATACCTCATAGATTTCTTTCTCCGTGTTTTGAGGTCCTACGGTTTCCTCGTTCCACAAACGCATCTGAAAGCTCGTCAAATGACACAGGCGGAAGCAGACGGTCATTTCAAGTGGTCTTTCATTATGGTGCAACGAAGATTTATGAAACAAATGGCTCATTTCTTTATTTCTGAACCGAAAAACATGATTTTTGGACTGGAAAGGCTTGTGAAAATGTCATTGCTTGTGTTTATTGTGATTATTATTGCAGATTCTGATGATTTAGGTCTTAATCTTTCTAAAGAGGTGCAGTATTACTCTGGGGCCTGATGGGAAGTCACCAAAAATACAATTCTTTATGAAAACATTTATAACATAGGTGTGCTGTTGTGTTTGTTTAGAGATTTCCACTCTATTTAAGTAACACACACACATAGAGTTATGAACTGATACAACCCATTGTTGTAGCTTTATATTATTGTTTAGTTTACATACCATTTATGACGTCATCTCAAGTCCTTTATTGTAAACCTGTATTGAGGATGACTACTTAGCTGTCTCACCTCAAGGTATTTGATTTGAACTCACAATCAATTAATATACCACTACCAGTGGGTTTCTACTAAACCCAACCACCTGGGGATGCACGTCTCACCTCAAGTCCCCCTCCCAGAGGGTTAAAGAAATAAAAGGATGGAAAATGTGAAGGCTTGAATACCAATATTAATATCCACTGTTTATTATGTTGTGATGTATTATTGAGTGCACTTTTCTTTGAGAGAGGGACAGAAACATGTTCAATTTTGACTAATAAGTTTATTCTAATAGACACTGTGTGATGTAATACTTACCTGGTATCGTAACATGTCATTTTGTACACTTATTATGAGGAAACAGGTTGTACAGAAGCTAATCGTTGAAACTGTTGTACCTAAGGTCACATATGATGTATAATTACAAAGATACAAGTATATCCACATGTGTTACTGTTATAACAGTTGGAGTAGCATAAGGGATAAAGAGTCTAGCGCTGATGTCAAAGCACACGCAGGGTCAAGCTCTGACGCCAAGGCCAACACATTCTCCTCACAAAGCAGTCTTTTAATTCAAATTAATTACTTTAAAACCACTTAGAGATCTGGATCCTTTTCCTAAACCAAGAGGGGCTTCTCAACATGCATACCCTGAAATATGGGGTCAAAAGCTGCAAGTTAAGGGCCCTAACCAGACCCTAATGTAGTTTTCTTTTGATCTTTTTTGACAAGTGCAAAAATGACAATAAACTCCTAAATATTCATTTGTTTTCTCCCATTTTTCTCACAGACACTCAGTAGAGGGCCTACAATGAGGTCATTGGGTGAAATCCCCTTAAAAATATCCACAAGGCTTAATTGGCTGTATGAAATCCAGGATTTAAAGAGGGTGTCAGGCCTAACAAACCTGAGACCACCTGAATAGTCTGAGCTGATCAGAGCTTTTTTGCTCTGAACATGTCAGAGCTTAGCTTTCTTTTTGACGTTGTAGCCACTGCCAAATGGGATCCAACCATGTTGGTTGTGACTCTGTAGCCCTTAGCATCTCTGCGTGGGAGTGGTTTGAAGACCCCCCCAAGACACCAATTTCACTCCTTCAAAGGCTCATATCTCCTCAGGGAAAGATTTTAAGTGCTTGAAACTTGATGGGATCATTGTCCTGGAAGCCTTGAAGAGGATTCCAAAAGGACAAGTCTGTAGACCCTATAGAAAGCTAACTTCCGGTAGCAGCATGCTAGCTAGTTAAAACCAAGTGGCCCTAGTAGAGCATCCTCGGCTTGTCCACCATCCTCTAGTTTTGGGATCACACCACGTGGTTTTCTTCCGTAATCCTACCCCCTAGTATAGCCGAACCTGGGAAACTATGGATGCAAGTTAACCAGTTTATGCTGGCTCGAGCGTGCAGTAACGCCGGCGGCCAGCGGGGGCAGCCAAAGGAGTCTAGCCGAACCTGGGAAACTATGGATGCAAGTTAACCAGTTTATGCTGGCTCGAGCGTGCAGTAACGCCGGCGGCCAGCGGGGGCAGCCAAAGGAGTCTAGCCGAACCTGGGAAACTATGGATGCAAGTTAACCAGTTTATGCTGGCTCGAGCGTGCAGTAACGCCGGCGGCCAGCGGGGGCAGCCAAAGGAGTCTAGCCGTGCTGTCATAGAACACATAAAGAGTCTAGCCGTGATGTCAAAGCACACGCAGAGAGTCTAGCCGTGCTGTCAAAGCACACGCAGAGAGTCTAGCCGTGCTGTCAAAGACCACATAAAGAGTCTAGCCGTGATGTCAAAGCACACATAAAGAGTCTAGCCGTGATGTCAAAGCACACGCAGAGAGTCTAGCCGTGCTGTCAAAGACCACATAAAGAGTATAGCCCTGATGTCAAAGCACACGCAGAGAGTCTAGCCGTGCTGTCAAAGACCACATAAAGAGTATAGCCCTGATGTCAAAGCACACGCAGAGAGTCTAGCCGTGCTGTCAAAGACCACATAAAGAGTATAGCCCTGATGTCAAAGCACACATAAAGAGTCTAGCCGTGATGTCAAAGCACACGCAGAGAGTCTAGCCGTGCTGTCAAAGACCACATAAAGAGTCTAGCCGTGCTGTCAAAGAACACATAAAGAGTCTAGCCGTGATGTCAAAGCACATGCAGAGAGTCTAGCCGTGCTGTCAAAGACCACATACAGAGTATAGCCCTGATGTCAAAGCACACATAGAGAGTCTAGCCGTGATGTCAAAGCACACATAAAGAGTATAGCCCTGATGTCAAAGAACACATAAAGAGTATAGCCCTGATGTCAAAGCACACATAAAGAGTCTAGCCGTGATGTCAAAGCACACGCAGAGAGTCTAGCCGTGATGTCAAAGCACACGCAGAGAGTCTAGCCGTGCTGTCAAAGACCACATAAAGAGTATAGCCCTGATGTCAAAGCACACGT
>JBAMJR010000642.1:67500-84578 GCA_038501785.1 Myoxocephalus aenaeus | reverse complement strand
TAATGACGTCATGTGACTGTAATGACATCATGTGTCTGTAATGACGTCATGTGACTGTAATGTCATGTGACTGTAATGATATAATGTGACTGTAATGATATAATGTGACTGTAATGACGTCATGTGACTGTAATGACGTCATGTGATTGTAATGATGTCATGTGACTGTAATGACGTCATGTGATTGTAATGATGTCATGTTTCTGTAATGACGTCATGTGACTGTAATGATGGCATGTGACTGTAATGATGTCATGTGACTGTCATGACATCATGTGACTGTAATGATGTCATGTGTCTGTAATGACGTCATGTGACTGTAATGTCATGTGACTGTAATGATATAATGTGACTGTAATGACATCATGTGACTGTAATGATGTTGTGTGACTGTAATGATGTGTCTGTAATGACGTCATGTGACTGTAATGATGTGTCTGTAATGATATCATGTGACTGTAATGATGTCATGTGACTGTAATGAT
This sequence comes from Myoxocephalus aenaeus, assembly GCA_038501785.1. Taxonomy (NCBI): domain Eukaryota; kingdom Metazoa; phylum Chordata; class Actinopteri; order Perciformes; family Cottidae; genus Myoxocephalus; species Myoxocephalus aenaeus. Next base: position 84,093 of record JBAMJR010000642.1, on the reverse strand, counting down.
GTCATGTGACTGTAATGATGGCATGTGACTGTAATGACGTCATGTGACTGTAATGATATAATGTGACTGTAATGACATCATGTGACTGTAATGATGTGTCTGTAATGATATCATGTGACTGTAATGATGTCATGTGACTGTAATGATGTCATGTGACTGTAATGATGTCATGTGTCTGTAATGACGTCATGTGACTGTAATGATGTGTCTGTAATGACGTCATGTGACTGTAATGACGTCATGTGATTGTAATGATGTCATGTGACTGTAATGACGTCATGTGATTGTAATGATGTCATGTTTCTGTAATGACGTCATGTGATTGTAATGATGTCATGTTTCTGTAATGACACATGTGACTTTAATGATGGCATGTGAATGTAATGATGTCATGTGTCTGTAATGACGTCATGTGACTGCAATGTCATGTGACTGTAATGACATCATGTGACTGTAATGACATCATGTGACTGTAATGACATCATGTGACTGTAATGATGTGACTGTAATGACATCATGTGACTGTAATGATGTCATGTGACTGTAATGACGTCATGTGACTGTAATGACATCATGTGACTGTAATGACATCATGTGACTGTAATGATGTGACTGTAATGACATAATGTGACTGTAATGATGTCATGTGACTGTAATGACGTCATGTGACTGTAATGATATAATGTGACTGTAATGACATCATGTGACTGTAATGATGTGACTGTAATGACATCATGTGACTGTAATGATGTCATGTGACTGTAATGACGTCATGTGACTGTAATGACATCATGTGACTGTAATGACATCATGTGATTGTAATGATGTCATGTGACTGTAATGACGTCATGTGATTGTAATGATGTCATGTTTCTGTAATGACGTCATGTGATTGTAATGATGTCATGTTTCTGTAATGACACATGTGACTTTAATGATGGCATGTGAATGTAATGATGTCATGTGTCTGTAATGACGTCATGTGACTGCAATGTCATGTGACTGTAATGACATCATGTGACTGTAATGACATCATGTGACTGTAATGACATCATGTGACTGTAATGATGTGACTGTAATGACATCATGTGACTGTAATGATGTCATGTGACTGTAATGACGTCATGTGACTGTAATGACATCATGTGACTGTAATGACATAATGTGACTGTAATGATGTCATGTGACTGTAATGACGTCATGTGACTGTAATGATATAATGTGACTGTAATGACATCATGTGACTGTAATGATGTGACTGTAATGGACATCATGTGACTGTAATGATGTCATGTGACTGTAATGACGTCATGTGACTGTAATGACATCATGTGACTGTAATGACATCATGTGACTGTAATGATGTGACTGTAATGACATCATGTGACTGTAATGATGTCATGTGACTGTAATGATGTCATGTGACTGTAATGATATAATGTGACTGTAATGACATCATGTGACTGTAATGATGTCATGTGACTGTAATGATGTTGTGCGACTGTAATGATGTGACTGTAATGACATCATGTGACTGTAATGATGTCATGTGACTGTAATGACGTCATGTGACTGTAATGATATGTGACTGTAATGACATCATGTGACTGTAATGATGTCATGTGACTGTAATGATGTCATGTGACTGTAATGATGGCATGTGACTGTAATGACGTCATGTGACTGTAATGATGTCATGTGACTGTAATGATGTTGTGTGACTGTAATGATGTGTCTGTAATGACGTCATACTGTAATGACATCATGTGACTGTAATGACGTCATGTGACTGTAATGATGTCATGTGACTGTAATGATGTTGTGCGACTGTAATGATGTGTCTGTAATGACGTCATACTGTAATTACATCATGTGACTGTAATGATGTTGTGTGACTGTAATGACGTCATGTGACTGTAATGATGTGTCTGTAATGACGTCATGTGACTGTAATGACGTCATGTTTCTGTAATGATGTCATGTGACTGTAATGACGTCATGTGATTGTAATGATGTCATGTTTCTGTAATGACGTCATGTGACTTTAATGATGGCATGTGACTGTAATGATGTCATGTGACTGTAATGACGTCATGTGATTGTAATGATGTCATGTTTCTGTAATGACGTCATGTGACTTTAATGATGTAACGTGACTGTAATGATGTCATAGGGGCGGCTGTAGCTCAGGGGGATGAGTGGTCGTCCCGCAACCACAAGGTAGCCAGTTCAATCCCCAGTCCCCCCATAGCTCACATGTCGAAGTGTCCCTGAGCAAGACACTGAACCCCTAATTGTTCCCCGTTGCTGTGTCTACGGTGTATAGAGCAAAAATGTAAGTCGCTTTGGATAAAAGCGTCATCTAAATGTAATGAAGTCATGTGAGCGTTAGGCAAGAGTTTTTATTGCTAGATTTAAGGAAGCGATTCCTTCTGTATTTAATTCATTACCATGTCTCAATATAACAGATGACTCCTGTGCTAACTTTACTCCCTCCCAGATTGATCAGCTCGTCGATGGTGCTACTGGCTCACTGAGAGTGACACTGGACTCCATAGCCCCTCTAAAAAAGAGGATCATTAAGCAAAGGAGGCTCGCTCCATGGTACAACCCTCAGACCCGCATATTGAAGCAAGCATCAGGAAGCTTGAGGGCATATGGCGCTCCAACGGTCTGGAGGAGTCCCGGTTGGTTTGGCGGGATAGTCTGAGAACATATAAGAAGGCCCTCCGTAATGCCAGAGGAGCCTACTACTCATCACTAATAGAGAAAAACAAGAGCAACCCTAGGTTTCTCTTTAGCACTGTGGCCAGGCTGGCTGAGAGTCATAGCTCGGTGGATCCTTGTATTCCTATAGACCTCAGTAGTAATGACTTTATGAACTTCTTCAATGATAAGAATATGGCCATTAGAGACAGGATCGGTGATCTCCTGCCCTCGACTACTGCCGGTCCATCCTCAGGTGGGATGGCCATGGAGGAGGCTGTGGGCCCTGCTGTGCGTCTGGATGGATTTTTTACCATCAACCTCGACCAACTGTCTTCAATGGTTTCTACTTCTAAATCTTCTACCTGTCTCCTAGACCCTGTTCCGACTAAGCTGTTTAAGGAAGTTTTGCCTTTAATTAACGCAGCGGTCGGGAACCTATGGCTCGCGAGCCATATATGGCTCTTCCGGTGACGGCATATGGCTCCCAGAAAATTTTTAGTAAAAAAAAAAAAATCAGTTTGGAACTGATTTTAAAATACTTGTGATATTTCTTAATAATACTGTGTCATTTTAAAGTAAACAGAAATTAGTTTTGAAGATACATTTCACGGGTCACGGGTCACCCGTGGGTCGGGTAGGGCAGTGATTGTCAACCACTGTGCCGCCGCGGCACATCAGTGTGCCGTGAGAGATCATCAGGTGTGCCGTGGGAAAATGTCCAATTTCACTTTGCTGCCGCAAATGATTTTCCATTGTTGAGCGTCTGAGCTGCAATATAGTGGCTGGCAGAGTAATATAGAACAGGTCTGCACCTTGTTCTGCTATTAAACAAACTAAACGGCCGTATGTTATTGATCTTATCTACACAGCATGTCATTTCTGGGTCGCGTCTACAACTCTGCTCTGCTCTGTGTCGCACGCGGAGTTCCGCCTGATGCGCTGCAACCAGGTGAGACACAGCGGAGAGAGAGAGGCGAAAAATATGTCGCGTGCTTTTCACAATGGGATTTGCTGCTGAAGCTATCAGTATTTTAAGATATGAGCTCTCACTTTTAAAGCCCAACAGTTCATGTATTTGCAGGTCAAGACAAACAGCCTGGAGCTCATCAATGACGTTTCTGACTCAGAGAGGCTCTGGAAATATTCTTCCAAAAGCCTGAAAAACACACTGCAGTGATAAAGCCTGCTCACTTTGTGGTCGTCATTAAAATAAATGAACACCATGTTTCCTTTAAGTCAGTATTTATCAAACTGGGGCAGTATTTATTACAGGTGGGGCGCAAGAGGAAATGCTGATTTTAAATGTTCACAGTCCGCCGTTAACAGGTTACGCTGCGCATGCGCCGATTCTTGGCATTTCGCCAAAAGCCGATCTTTATGAGATCTCTGTGGTCGGCTTTCTGCTGTTGTGTCTCTCATCATTGAACATGAATTGAGAGCCGTATCAAATCTACAACCCCGTTTTAAAAAGAGTTGTAGAGGAAAGCAGCCTCTAATACTGATACAACGCATTAAAAGTAAGACATATTTAATTTATTATACGTTAAAAATACGTAGAAATATGTGGCCTTTATGGCTCTCCCAGTCAAAAAGGTTCCCGACCCCTGAATTAACGCCTCTCTACTAGATATTATCAATGGGTCTTTACTAATGGGTCATGTACCACAGTCTTTTAAAGTAGCTGTAATTAAACCTCTTCTTAAAAAGCCCACTCTGGATCCAGAGGTGTTGGCTAACTACAGACCTATCTCTAACCTTCCCTTCCTCTCTAAGATACTGGAGAAGGTAGTCGCAAACCAGTTGTGTGACTTTTTACATAACAATAGTTTATTTGAGGAATTTCAGTCAGGATTTAGAAAACATCATAGCACAGAGACAGCACTGGTGACAATTACTAATGACCTTCTAGTTGCATCAGATAGGGGACTTGTCTCTGTTCTGGTCTTGTTAGACCTTAGTGCAGCATTCGACACCATTGACCATGACATCTTATTACAGAGACTAGACCAGTCGATTGGTATTAAAGGTACAGCACTAAGCTGGTTTAAGTCGTATTTATCAGATAGATCTCAGTTTGTATTTGTAAACGATGAGGCCTCGACGACCACCGATGTTCGTCATGGAGTTCCACAAGGTTCTGTGCTTGGACCAATTTTATTCACCTTATATATGCTTCCTTTAGGCAATATTAGCAGAAAACACTGCATAAACTTTCACTGTTAAGCCGATGATACTCAACTATATCTGTCAATCAAGCCAGATGAAATCCACCAGGTCTAAACTTCAAGCGTGTCTTAAAGACATCAAGACCTGGATGACCTGCAACTTCCTGCTGCTGAACTCGGACAAGACTGAAGTTATTCTACTCGGCCCAGAACACCTCAGAAATCAACTATCTGACGATATGGTTTCCCTGGATGGCATCGCTCTGGCATCCACCACCACCGTAAGGAATCTCTGAGTTATTTTTGACCAGGACCTGTCCTTTGGCTCCCACGTGAAACAGATCTCAAGGACTGCCATTTTTCACCTACGGAACATCTCAAAGATCCCGCACATCCTGTCTCAAAGTGATGCAGAAACATTGATCCACGCATTTCTTACTTCAAGACTGGATTACTGTAACTCCCTTGGGTCTCTCCAGCTGATCCAGAATGCTGCAGCTCGTGTACTAACAAGGACTCGGAAGAGAGATCACATTACTCCTGTACTAGCTGCTCTCCACTGGCTTCCTGTAAGATCGAGAATCATATTTAAAATCCTTCTCCTCACCTATAAAGCCTTAGCTGGTGAGGCACCATCATATCTTAAAGAGCTTATAGTGCCATATTACCCCACTAGAGCGTTACGCTCACTGAATGCAGGGTTACTTGTGGTTCCCAGTCTTAAAAAGTAGGTTGGGGGCTAGAGCTTTCAGTCATCGGGCTTCTCTTCTGTGGAATCAGCTTCCACTTTCAGTCCGGGGGGCAGACACAGTCACCTCATTTAAGAGTAGACTTAAGACTTTCCTCTTTGATAGCGCTTATAGTTAGGGCTGTTTCAGGCTTATAGTTAGGGCTGGCTCAGGTTTACCTGGTCCAGGCCCTAGATATGCTGCTATAGGCCTAGACTGCTGGGGGACATCTTAGGATACACTGAGCTCCTCTTCTCTTCCTCTTTCGCTCCTCTTCTCTTCCTCTTTCATTCCTCCTCTCCTCTTCTTTCTGGAGAGGGTTGTTCTCTATTGTCTGAGAGGGTGTGGATCTCTATTGTCACTTCCGACGGTAAGCGTATTGCGTCACTTCCGGTTCCACCGTGTGTGTTGATAACGTACTTGTCTCAGCTCCAGATAAACCGAGCTAAATTGTGTGATATTCTCCAGTACAAGCGCCTGATCACCTGTTGTACATCTTTCACATCTAAACACTCAACTCTCTTCTTCTTTTAGCGGCTCACCGCCTGCATCTAACTGTCCTGTTTTCACTTTGTTTGTTCTGCTGATCGTTAGCTACCTCACTTAGCCTAGCAGCTAGCGATGTCTTCCTCCTCTCCCTCTTCTGCTCTTTCCTGCTCAGCGTGTCACATGTTTAGCTATTCCCCTGCCTTCTTTAATGATAACGATACATGTAATAAGTGTAGTTTATTTGCTAGGTTGGAGGCAGGTCTCAGTGGGTTAGATGCACGGCTCCGCACCATTGAAGCTCAGACGTTAGCTACGTTAGCCATCCCAACTCCCATAGTCGGTGCGGACCAACTAGCTTTAGCTTCTGATAACGTTAACTGTTCCCCGGCAGCCCCCGAGCAGCCGAGGGACTGGGTGACTGTACGAGGGAGGCAGAAGCCGGGATCTAAGCAGTCCTCTGGACACCGCCACCCTCTCCCCGTTTCTAGCCTCTCGCCACTCAGCGGCACTGAGAAACCAACCTTGGTTGTCGGGAGCTCAATTGTTAGAAACGTGAAGATTGCGAAACCAGGGACCACAGTCAAATGTATTTCTGGGGCCAGGGCGGGCGACGTTGAGTCCTATTTAAAACTGTTGGCTAAAGACAAACGTAAATACAGTGAGATTGTAATACACGTCGGCTTTAATGACTCCCGGCTTCGCCACTCGGAAGTCACTAAAATCGGCGTGGAGTCGGTGTGTGCTTACGCCAAAACAATGGCGGACTCGGTAGTCTTCTCTGGCCCGCTCCCAAACACGGTGACTGATGAGATGTATAGCCGCATGTCAACTTTCCACCGTTGGTTGTCACGGTGGTGTCCAGCAAACAATGTGGGCTTCGTAGATAACTGGCGGTCTTTCCGGGGAAACCCAGGTCTGATTAGGGGTGACGGCATCCATCCCACTTCGGATGGAGCGGATCTCCTTTCTGCAAATATGACCAAGCTTATTGGTCGACCTCGTGCATGACAGACCAGGAAGCAGAAGCAGAGTTGTAGTCTTACACCCTTCTCTGCACTTCCTGCATTTTCTTTAGGGCAGCTGCCCATCTTTAACTCTATAGAGACTGTGTCTGTCCCACGGCCACTTACATTAATTAAATCAAAAGTAACCAAAAGAGGAGTTATAGAAAACAACCTCATAAAGGTTAACACCACTACTGCAATAGTGCAACACGATAGGATAATTAAATGTGGACTCCTAAATATTAGATCTTTGTCTTCTAAAGCTGTATTAGTAAATGAATTAATATCTGACAACCATATTGATGTATTTTGTCTTACTGAAACCTGGCTGAGACATGAGGAATATGTCAGCCTAAATGAATCTACTCCTCCAAGTCATGTTAATATGCACATTCCTCGAGACACCGGCCGAGGAGGTGGAGTAGCTGCCATCTTTGACTCGGGTCTGCTGATGGGTCCTAAACCTGGATTGAGCTGCAACTCATTTGAAAGCCTTGTTCTTAGTATTTCACATCCAACCTGGAAAGCAGTACAGCCGATTCTGTTTGTCGTGGTATACCGAGCACCAGGTTTGTACTCCGAATTTATATCTGAATTTTCTGAGTTTTTGTCAAGTTTGGTCCTTAAGACTGATAAGGTTATTATTGTAGGTGATTTTAATATTCATGTGGATGTTAGCAATGATAGCCTTAGTGTTGCATTTAGCTTATTGTTAGATTCGATTGGCTTCTGTCAGAGAGTACAGGAACCGACTCACTGCTTTAACCACACCCTCGACCTTGTTCTTACATATGGCATTGATGTGGAGCATTTAGTAGTGTTTCCACAGAACCCTCTTTTATCAGACCATTGCCTTATAACTTTTGAGTTTATGCTACCAGATTGTACAGCGTTAGGCAAGAGTTTTTACACCAGATGTCTAACTGACGGTGCTGTTGCTAGATTTAAGGAAGCGATTCCTTCTGTATTTAATTCATTACCATGTCTCAATATAACAGATGACTCCTGTGCTAACTTTACTCCCTCCCAGATTGATCAGCTCGTTGATAGTGCTACTGGCTCACTGAGAGTGACGCTGGACTCGATAGCCCCTCTAAAAAAGAGGATCATTAAGCAAAGGAGGCTCGCTCCATGGTACAACCCTCAGACCCGCATATTGAAGCAAGCATCAGGAAGCTTGAGGGCATATGGCGCTCCAACGGTCTGGAGGAGTCCCGGTTGGTTTGGCGGGATAGTCTGAGAACATATAAGAAGGCCCTCCGTAATGCCAGAGGAGCCTACTACTCATCACTAATAGAGAAAAACAAGAGCAACCCTAGGTTTCTCTTTAGCACTGTGGCCAGGCTGGCTGAGAGTCATAGCTCGGTGGATCCGTGTATTCCTATAGACCTCAGTAGTAATGACTTTATGAACTTCTTCAATGGTAAGATTATGGCCATTAGAGACAGGATCGGTGATCTCCTGCCCTCGACTACTGCCGGTCAATCCTCAGGTGGGATGGCCATGGAGGAGGCTGTGGGCCCTGCTGTGCGTCTGGATGGATTTTTTACCATCAACCTCGACCAACTGTCTTCAATGGTTTCTACTTCTAAATCTTCTACCTGTCTCCTAGACCCTGTTCCGACAAAGCTGTTTAAAGAAGTTTTACCTTTAATTAGCACCTCTCTACTAGATATTATAAATGGGTCTTTACTAATGGGTCATGTACCACAGTCTTTTAAAGTAGCTGTAATTAAACCTCTTCTTAAAAAGCCCACCCTGGATCCAGAGGTGTTGGCTAACTACAGACCTATCTCTAACCTTCCCTTCCTCTCTAAGATACTGGAGAAGGTAGTCGCAAACCAGTTGTGCGACTTTTTACATAACAATAGTTTATTTGAGGAGTTTCAGTCAGGATTTAGAAAGCATCATAGCACAGAGACAGCACTAGTGACAATTACTAATGACCTTCTAGTTGCATCAGATAGGGGACTTGTCTCTGTACTTGTCCTGTTAGACCTTAGTGCAGCATTTGACACCATTGACCATGACATCTTATTACAGAGACTAGACCAGTCGATTGGTATTAAAGGTACAGCATTAAGCTGGTTTAAGTCGTATTTATCAGATAGATCTCAGTTTGTATTTGTAAACGATGAGGCCTCGATGACCACCGCCGTTCGTCATGGAGTTCCACAAGGTTCTGTACTTGGACCAATTTTATTCACCTTATATATGCTTCCCTTAGGCAATATTATCAGAAAACGCTCCATAAACTTTCACTGTTATGCCGATGATACTCAACTATATCTGTCAATCAAGCCAGATGAAATCCACCAGGTCACTAAACTTCAAGCGTGTCTTAAAGACATCAAAACCTGGATGACCTGCAACTTCCTGTTGCTGAACTCTGACAAGACTGAAGTTATTCTACTCGGCCCAGAACACCTCAGAAATCAACTATCTGACGATATGGTTTCCCTGGATGGCATCGCTCTGGCATCCACCACCACCGTAAGGAATCTCAGAGTTATTTTTGATCAGGACCTATCCTTTGGCTCCCACGTGAAACAGATCTCAAGGACTGCCTTTTTTCACCTACGGAACATCTCAAAGATCCAGCACATCCTGTCTCAAAGCGATGCAGAAACATTGATCCACGCATTTGTTACTTCAAGACTGGATTACTGTAACTCTGTATTATCAGGCTGCTCCGGAAAGTCCCTTGGGTCTCTCCAGCTGATCCAGAATGCTGCAGCTCGTGTACTAACAAGGACTCGGAAGAGAGATCACATTACTCCTGTACTAGCTGCTCTCCACTGGCTTCCTGTAAGATCGAGAATCATATTTAAAATCCTCCTCCTCACCTATAAAGCCTTAGCTGGTGATGCACCATCATATCTTAAAGAGCTTATAGTGCCATATTACCCCACCAGAGCGTTACGCTCACTGAATTCAATTCAATTCAGTTTATTTTATATAGCCCAACATCACAAATACAAGTTTGCCTCGGAGGGCTTTACAATCTGTACACATAACATCCCTGTCCCGGGACCTCACATCGGATCAGGAAAAACTCCCCTAGAAAGATAGTAAAAACCCTTTCACAGGGAAAAAAGGGAAGAAACCTGAGGGAGAGCAACAGAGGAGGATCCCTCTCCCCGGATGGACAGAAGCAATAGATGTCATGTGGCCAGAATGAATAGCGTAGTTACAGCACATTCAATGAATATGACAGAAATTATTCATATAATGAGTATTAGGCATGTCCATGATCCTGATAATCCATGAAGCAGAAGGCGGTAGAGAGGAGGGGGGCATCAGAAGGGCCATGGCAGCAGGCAGGACCGGTTCCAGGCCGGTTCCATCAGCAGGGCCATGGCAGCAGGCAGGACCGGTTCCAGGCAGCCATGGATCCATGGCAGGAGGGGTGGGTGGGGGGGGCGGCAGGACCCGGGGCAGGACCCGGGGCAGGACCGGTTCCAGGCAGCCATGAATCCATGGAAAAAGAAAGTAGAGTTAGTAATGTGCATTGAAGAGACAATAGTTTATCCAGATGGAGAGAAAGAAGAGGAGAGGAGGAGTGAAAGAGGAAGAGAAGAGGAGCGAAAGAGGAAGAGAAGAGGAGCTCAGTGTATCCTAAGATGTCCCCCAGCAGTCTAGGCCTATAGCAGCATATCTAGGGGCTGGACCAGGGCAAACCTGAGCCAGCCCTAACTATAAGCCTGAAACAGCCCTAACTATAAGCGCTATCAAAGAGGAAAGTCTTAAGTCTACTCTTAAATGAGGTGACTGTGTCTGCACCCCGGACTGAAAGTGGAAGCTGATTCCACAGAAGAGGAGCACGATAACTGAAAGCTCTAGCCCCCAACCTACTTTTTAAGACTCTGGGAACCACAAGTAACCCTGCATTCAGTGAGCGTAACGCTCTGGTGGGGTAATATGGCACTATAAGCTCTTTAAGATATGATGGTGCATCACCAGCTAAAGCTTTATAGGTGAGGAGGAGGATTTTAAATATGATTCTCGATCTTACAGGAAGCCAGTGGAGAGCAGCTAGTACAGGAGTAATGTGATCTGTGAATGCAGGGTTACTTGTGGTTCCCAGAGTCTTAAAAAGTAGGTTGGGGGCTAGAGCTTTCAGTTATCGTGCTCCTCTTCTGTGGAATCAGCTTCCACTTTCAGTCCGGGGGGCAGACAGTCACCTCATTTAAGAGTAGACTTAAGACTTTCCTCTTTGATAGCGCTTATACTTAGGGCTGTTTCAGGCTTATAGTTAGGGCTGGCTCAGGTTTGCCCTGGTCCAGCCCAGGGGCGTCTCTAGGATTTTGACACATCTGGGGCTTAGCCCAGAAGAGTGAAGCAGCGACATTTTTAGACATAGAAACACTCTCCACATACCCTACAGGTACCTGCTCTTCTGGACTGAATTTAATTGAGGCATTTCATGGTTACCAGTTAATACCAAATAGGCTAGCAATTTTCACAAACTTCCCTCAATAGCCCAGGCACAAAAATGCCCCATTCATCATGTTGAACATACCAACCGCAACCAATCAGCAACAGTAAACATTGAGATGTTTAATGAACCATGCATCTTGTCATGTACAGTGTTTACATTGTACATGTAATGCTCTTTACATACTCATATGTATTTATTCTTTACATATTCTTTAACATTATTTAACATAACATACTCTTTAACATAATATTTAGACATAAGATGCTAATAATGCTAATAGTGCTCCACCAACACAAACACTTAAAGTAGTGGTTCTCAAACTTTTTCTGTAAATAACATTTTGTGATTCCATCTGTGCTTTTATAAATAACAGAATAAAGAAAATTGCAATCACTTAAAGTTTCAAGTAAATCAGATTGCTCCATCAGAATTTTTTTTTTATGTTTTAATTGCAATCACTTAGATCAATGAACAGGAAGTTGTATCTGTGCAAAAAAAAATACTAATATTTAGTTACTACTAAATAGCTCATTGTGGAAAACAATAAGCTATTTATTTTGTTGCCAAACCAAACAGAATGAGTGCAGATATGTGAGCATCAGGTTGCATCAGTATTAGTGGAGCAGTGAGCTGCTTTCCTCCACACATCTTTTATAAACGGGGTTGTAGATTTGATACAATTCATGTTCAACGTTGAGATCTGTTTTCTGTTTTGAGACACGCAGCAGCAGAAAGGACGTCACTTCTGGCAAAACGCCAAAAAATAAGCGAGCGAGTCGCGCATGCGCAAGCGTAACCTGTTAACGGCGTAACCATTTACCCGAAAGTACAGACATTTCTCCATGTATTTATTAATGACTTAGTTTTATGTCCGTGTACTTTGTACTTTTGTAATATGTGAAGCCAGCAGCTCATTGTTGGTAGAAGACAAGAGCACTTTGTCTCTTTCACCTGGAGCAGGAGAGCTGCTCCGGTGCGAGGAGAACTCCGGTTGCTCCTCACAGGAGAGCTGCTGTTGCCATCTTCACCCTGGGAGCGTTTAAAACGCAGATATAGCGTTCTGCTTTTCACGCGACATATTTTTCGACGCTCTCTGTCCGCTGTTGTGTGCTCAGTGCTCACCTGTGTGTGCGCGCGCACGTGTCTGTGCGCATCGCAGAGCAGAGGAGAAGTGTTAACGCGACCATTTAGAGACAGAAATGACGGATAAGATCAATAAAATACGTCCGTTTAGTTTGTTTAATAACAGAACAAGGTGTAGACCTGTTCTATAGGAAAGAGAAACTTAAATGACGACTTGTATAATAGGGGGGGGCACACTGCAAGTGCGCCTGCTGCCTGACGCCGCTGTTTTGGGTGAATGACGTATTTTTTTTTTTTTTTGAAAATTAATATTCGGGGCTAATTAAAAAACATCCGGGGCTTTAAAAACATAGGGACGCCACTGGTCCAGCCCCTAGATATGCTGCTATAGGCCTAGACTGCTGGGGGACATCTTAGGATACACTGAGCTCCTCTTCTCTTCCTCTTTCGCTCCTCTTCTCTTCCTCTTTCACTCCTCCTCTCCTCTTCTTTCTCTCCATCTGGATAAACTATTGTCTCTTCAATGCACATTACTAACTCTACTTTCTTTTTCCATGGATTCATGGCTGCCTGGAACCGGTCCTTCCCCGGGTCCTGCCCCGGGTCCTGCCGCCCCCCCACCCACCCCTCCTGCCATGGATCCATGGCTGCCTGGAACCGGTCCTGCCTGCTGCCATGGCCCTGCTGATGGAACCGGCCTGGAACCGGTCCTACCTGCTGCCATGGCCCCTCTGATGCCCCCCTCCTCTCTACCGCCTTCTGCTTCATGGATTATCAGGATCATGGACCATGCCTAATACTCATTATATGAATAATTTCTGTCATATTCATTGAATGTGCTGTAACTACGCTATTCATTCTGGCCACATGACATCTATTGCTTCTGTCCATCAGGAGAGGGATCCTCCTCTGTTGCTCTCCCTCAGGTTTCTTCCCTTTTTTCCCTGTGAAAGGGTTTTTACTATCTTTCTAGGGGAGTTTTTCCTGATCCGATGTGAGGTCCCGGGACAGGATGTTATGTGTACAGATTGTAAAGCCCTCCGAGGCAAACTTGTATTTGTGATGTTGGGCTATATAAAATAAACTGAATGGAAAAAAATTCTTTCTCTCCATCTGGATAAACTATTGTCTCTTCAATGCACATTACTAACTCTACTTTCTTTTTCCATGGATTCATGACTGCCTGGAACCGGTCCTGCCCCGGGTCCTGCCCCGGGTCCTGACCCCGGTCCTGCCCCCTGCCATGGCCCTACTGATGGAACCGGCCTGGAACCTGCCCGCTGCCATGGCCCTGCTGATGGAACCGGCCTGGAACCGGTCCTGCCTGCTGCCATGGCCCTGCTGATGGAACCGGCCTGGAACCTGCCCGCTGCCATGGCCCTGCTGATGGAACCGGCCTGGAACCGGTCCTGCCTGCTGCCATGGCCCTGCTGATGCCCCCCCCCCCCTCCTCCTCTCTACCGCCTTCTGCTTCATGGATCGTGGTTATCTGGATCATGGACCATGCCTACTACTCATTATATGAATAATTTCATTGATATATATTCATGTAATGTGCTGTAACTACGTTATTCATTCTGGCCACATGACATCTATTGCTTCTGTTCATCAGGAGAGGGATCCTCCTCTGTTGCTCTCCTGAAGGTTTCTTCCTGTTTTCCCTGTGAAAGGGTTTTTACTATCTTTCTAGGGGAGTTTTTCCTGATCCGATGTGAGGTCCCGGGACAGGATGTTATGTTACAGACTGTAAAGCCCTCCGAGGATAACTTGTATTTGTGATGTTGGGCTATATAAATAAACTGAATTGAATTGAATTGAATTGAATTGAATTGACTGTAATGATGTCATGTCACTGTAATGACGTCATGTGACTGTAATGACGTCATACTGTAATGACATCATGTGACTGTAATGACGTCATGTGACTGTAATGACATCACTGGTTATTCATGTCTGTTACTGTTTCTTATTCATGAATTAATGAGAGAAGGAGAATAAAGTATCATCTTCTCTTCAGAGCTAAGTCACTGCTTTGACCCCGTAGTCCTGCTTTTGATCCAGAATCCACTACATGAAGGTCCAGCATGAGATCTGCCTCTGGACCACATCTCAGGTCTGAGGTCTGGACCCTCTGGACCCTCCACGACCCAATCAGATGAATTCAATGTTGAACCAACAAAGTGAGCAGCTAAACACACACACACACACACACACACACACACACACACACACACACACACACACACACACTTTGTCTTACATGTATCTGAATGATGAGAAACTGCCGTCTCAGCAGAAAATTACTGCTTTTTAACACCTCTGCTGATTTAAACCTCTCCTCCTCCTCCTCCTCCTCCTCCTCCTCCTCCTCCCCTCCTTCCTTTATCTCTCCATCTGTCCGTCTCCTCCCCCTTTCTCCCCCTCTCTTTTATCTCTCCCTCTTTCTAAAATGACTCCTTAAGACTTCCCACTCGACTAAATCTCCCTCTATTCATGCCGGCCCGTCATTGGTCGGCTGCTGACATTTTGTTAGACGTCGTTAAGGCCGGCGGCGCCATAAAGCACCCGAGGGTGACACCTCCCACCCTGCTGGAGAGAGAGAGAGAGACAGGGCGAGAGAGAGAGTTATAGTTCTTATTTAAGGTCTCGATTAACCTTCTTTTCTGTACGACTAATCAATTTTCATGATACGAGCTCCATAAAGTCCTTTAATATCACACACACACTCTCACACACACACACTCTCACACACACACACACACACACACAGAGATATGACTGTAAAGAGCAAAGGTGGAGGAAGAACTCAAAGCCTTTACTCAGGTGAGTCAAGTCTCAGTACAATTATCCCCCATTAAAAGTAACAGAGCTGCTGTTTAAAGGAACAGTGCCAGATTGAGACAGCGATGAAGATGAAGATGAAGATCGGTCTACTTCAGGTTCTCCAGTCGCACGAGAACGTGGACGCAGTTCTCATAGAAAGAAATACTAGTAAAACAGTTGTAAATTACACTTAAAGACTCTTCAAAGACATCAGATACAAAAAAATAAAAAATATTCAAAAATGTTCACTAAAGAACCCCAAGAACCTCCCTAAGGATAACTAACGCGTCTTCAGTAACTCCTAGAACCTCCTCACTGACCCCTAGAACCTTTTCAGTAACTCCTAGAATCTCCTCACTGACCCCTAGAACCTTTTCACTAACTCCTAGAACCTCCTCACTGACCCCTAGAAGCTCTTCACTAACTCCTAGAACCTCCTCACTGACCCCTAGAAGCTCTTCACTAACTCCTAGAACCTTCTTCTCACTGACTACTAGAACCTCCTCACTGACCCCTAGAACCTCCTCACTGACCCCTAGAAGCTCTTCACTAACTCCTAGAACCTCCTCACTGACCCCTAGAACCTCCACACTGACCCCTAGAAGCTCTTCACTAACTCCTAGAACCTTCTTCTCACTGACTACTAGAACCTCCTCACTGACGCCTAGAACCTCCACACTGACCACTAGAAGCTCTTCACTAACTCCTAGAACCTCCTCACTGACCCCTAGAAACTCCTCACTGACCCCTAGAACCTCCTCACTGACTTCTAGAACCTTCTTCTCACTGACTACTAGAACCTCCTCACTGACTTCTAGAACCTTCTTCTCACTGACTACTAGAACCTCCTCACTGACGCCTAGAACCTCCACACTGACCACTAGAAGCTCTTCACTAACTCCTAGAACCTCCTCACTGACCCATAGAAGCTCTTCACTAACTCCTAGAACCTTCTTCTCACTGACTACTAGAACCTCCTCACTGACGCCTAGAACCTCCACACTGACCACTAGAAGCTCTTCTCTAACTCCTAGAACCTCCTCACTGACCCCTAGAAACTCCTCACTGACCCCTAGAACCTCCTCACTGACTTCTAGAACCTCCTCACTGAACCCTAGAACCTCCTCACTGACTTCTAGAACCTCCTCACT
>JBAMJR010000642.1:22500-62500 GCA_038501785.1 Myoxocephalus aenaeus | reverse complement strand
TGTTTATGTATTACAGGTTGTTTATTTATCACAGGTTGTTTATTTATTACAGTTGTTTATGTATTACAGGTTGTTTATTTATTACAGGTTGTTTATGTATTACAGGTTCTTTACTTATTACAGGTTGTTTATTTATCACAGGTTGTTTATGTATTACAGGTTGTTTATTTATCACAGGTTGTTTATTTATTACAGTTGTTTATGTATTACAGGTTGTTTATTTATTACAGGTTGTTTATGTATTACAGGTTGTTTATTTATTACAGGTTGTTTATGTATTACAGGTTGTTTATTTATCACAGGTTGTTTATGTATTACAGGTTGTTTATGTATTACAGGTTGTTTACTTATTACAGGTTGTTTATTTATCACAGGTTGTTTATTTATCACAGGTTGTTTATTTGTTACAGGTTGTTTATTTATCACAGGTTGTTTATTTATCACAGGTTGTTTATTTATTACAGGTTGTTTATGTATTACAGGTTGTTTATTTATTACAGGTTGTTTATGTATTACAGGTTGTTTATTTATCACAGGTTGTTTATTTATTGCAGGTTGTTTATTTATTACAGGTTGTGTATTTATCACAGGTTGTTTATTTATTACAGGTTGTTTATGTATTACAGGTTGTTTATTTATCACAGGTTATTTATTTATTACAGGTTGTTTATTTATTACAGGTTGTTTATTTATCACAGGTTGTTTATTTATTACAGGTTGTTTATGTATTACAGGTTGTTTATTTGTTACAGGTTATTTTTTTATCACAGGTTGTTTATGTATTACAGGTTGTTTATGTATTACAGGTTGTTTATTTATCACAGGTTGTTTATGTATTACAGGTTGTTTATTTATCACAGGTTGTTTATGTATTACAGGTTGTTTATTTATCACAGGTTGTTTATGTATTACAGGTTGTTTATTTATTACAGGTTGTTTATGTATTACAGGTTGTTTATTTATCACAGGTTGTTTATGTATTACAGGTTGTTTATTTATCACAGGTTGTTTATTTATTACAGGTTGTTTATTTATCACAGGTTGTTTATGTATTACAGGTTGTTTATTTATCACAGGTTGTTTATTTATTACATGTTGTTTATTTATCACAGGTTGTTTATTTATCACAGGTTGTTTATTTATCACAGGTTGTTTATTTATTACAGGTTGTTTATATATTACAGGTTGTTTATTTATCACAGGTTGTTTATTTATTACAGGTTGTTTATTTATCACAGGTTGTTTATTTATCACAGGTTGTTTATTTATTACAGGTTGTTTATATATTACAGGTTGTTTATTTATCACAGGTTGTTTATTTATCACAGGTTGTTTATTTATTACAGGTTGTTTATATATTACAGGTTGTTTATTTATCACAGGTTGTTTATTTATTACAGGTTGTTTATGTATTACAGGTTGTTTATTTATCACAGGTTGTTTATTTATTACATGTTGTGTATTTATCACAGGTTGTTTATGTATTACAGGTTGTTTATTTATCACAGGTTGTTTATTTATTACAGTTGTTTATGTATTACAGGTTGTTTATTTATTACAGGTTGTTTATGTATTACAGGTTCTTTACTTATTACAGGTTGTTTATTTATCACAGGTTGTTTATGTATTACAGGTTGTTTATTTATCACAGGTTGTTTATGTATTACAGGTTGTTTATTTATCACAGGTTGTTTATTTATTACAGGTTGTTTATTTATTACAGGTTGTTTACTTATTACAGGTTGTTTATTTATCACAGGTTGTTTATTTATCACAGGTTGTTTATTTATTACAGGTTGTTTATATATTACAGGTTGTTTATTTATCACAGGTTGTTTATTTATTACAGGTTGTTTATGTATTACAGGTTGTTTATTTATCACAGGTTGTTTATTTATTACATGTTGTGTATTTATCACAGGTTGTTTATGTATTACAGGTTGTTTATTTATCACAGGTTGTTTATTTATTACAGTTGTTTATGTATTACAGGTTGTTTATTTATTACAGGTTGTTTATGTATTACAGGTTCTTTACTTATTACAGGTTGTTTATTTATCACAGGTTGTTTATGTATTACAGGTTGTTTATTTATCACAGGTTGTTTATGTATTACAGGTTGTTTATTTATCACAGGTTGTTTATTTATTACAGGTTGTTTATTTATTACAGGTTGTTTATTTATCACAGGTTGTTTATGTATTACAGGTTGTTTATTTATCACAGGTTGTTTATTTATTACAGGTTGTTTATTTATTACAGGTTGTTTATTTATTACAGGTTGTTTATGTATTACAGGTTGTTTATTTATTACAGGTTGTTTATGTATTACAGGTTGTTTATTTATTACAGGTTGTTTATTTATCACAGGTTGTTTATGTATTACAGGTTGTTTATTTATCACAGGTTGTTTATTTATTACAGGTTGTTTATTTATTACAGGTTGTTTATTTATTACAGGTTGTTTATGTATTACAGGTTGTTTATTTATTACAGGTTGTTTATTTATCACAGGTTGTTTATTTATTACAGGTTGTTTATTTATTACAGGTTGTTTATTTATTACAGGTTGTTTATGTATTACAGGTTGTTTATGTATTACAGGTTGTTTATTTATTACAGGTTGTTTATGTATTACAGGTTGTTTATTTATTACAGGTTGTTTATTTATCACAGGTTGTTTATGTATTACAGGTTGTTTATTTATCACAGGTTGTTTATTTATTACAGGTTGTTTATTTATTACAGGTTGTTTATTTATTACAGGTTGTTTATGTATTACAGGTTGTTTATTTATCACAGGTTGTTTATGTATTACAGGTTGTTTATTTATCACAGGTTGTTTATTTATTACAGGTTGTTTATTTATTACAGGTTGTTTATGTATTACAGGTTGTTTATTTATCACAGGTTGTTTATGTATTACAGGTTGTTTATTTATCACAGGTTGTTTATTTATTACAGGTTGTTTATTTATTACAGGTTGTTTATGTATTACAGGTTGTCTCATGCTCTCATGCTGCTGGTCATGAGAACAGATCCCCTCATTCTGCTTGTCATGAGAACAGATCCCCTCATATTGCTGGTCATGAGAACAGATCCTCTCCTCATGCTGCTGGTCATGAGAACAGATCCCCTCATGCTGCTGGTCATGAGAACAGATCCCCTCATGCTGCTGGTCATGAGAACAGATCCCCTCATGCTGCTGGTCATGAGAACAGATCCTCTCCTCATGCTGCTGGTCATGAGAACAGATCCCCTCATGCTGCTGGTCATGAGAACAGATCCCCTCATGCTGCTGGTCATGAGAACAGATCTCCTCATGCTGCTGGTCATGAGAACAGATCCCCTCATGCTGCTGGTCATGAGAACAGATCCCCTCATGCTGCTGGTCATGAGAACAGATCCCCTCATATTGCTGGTCATGAGAACAGATCCTCTCCTCATGCTGCTGGTCATGAGAACAGATCCCCTCATTCTGCTTGTCATGAGAACAGATCCCCTCATGCTGCTGGTCATGAGAACAGATCCTCTCCTCATGCTGCTGGTCATGAGAACAGATCCCCTCATGCTGCTGGTCATGAGAACAGATCCCCTCATGCTGCTGGTCATGAGAACAGATCCTCTCCTCATGCTGCTGGTCATGAGAACAGATCCCCTCATGCTGCTGGTCATGAGAACAGATCCCCTCATGCTGCTGGTCATGAGAACAGATCCCCTCATGCTGCTGGTCATGAGAACAGATCCTCTCCTCATGCTGCTGGTCATGAGAACAGATCCCCTCATGCTGCTGGTCATGAGAACAGATCCCCTCATGCTGCTGGTCATGAGAACAGATCTCCTCATGCTGCTGGTCATGAGAACAGATCTCCTCATGCTGCTGGTCATGAGAACAGATCCCCTCATGCTGCTGGTCATGAGAACAGATCTCCTCATGCTGCTGGTCATGAGAACAGATCCCCTCATGCTGCTGGTCATGAGAACAGATCTCCTCATGCTGCTGGTCATGAGAACAGATCCCCTCATGCTGCTGGTCATGAGAACAGATCCCCTGTCGGCTCCGAACACAGGAGCTAACAGGTCCCCGTGTCCTGAACTCACCGTGCCTCCTGCACCCGGTAGTGTGTTTGGTTGAGTCCCATAAGGTCCTCCAGCTCTTCTGGTGCTTCATGTTGATCAGACGACGTCACAAGATGTCCGCTCACGACACAACAGAGAGGAAGCGTCGCCGTCCTCTCGGAGGTTTCCCATCATGCTTTGCAGCGGCCGGGCGGTCCGGCGCCTCTCGACCTTCGGCGGCCCTGGAGGTCGAAGCCCTCGTTGGAGGAGACGTTCGGGGGCAGACAGACGGAGATGGACGGCGCCGGAGACGCAGGAATCCATTCAGAGACGTTAATAAAATCAAAGAGCCCGATATGATCAAGCATGAAGTACATCACAAAGGTAATGGAAGTTAAACCACAGCCTTTCATTACCAAAAACACTGAGCCGGCGGAGGAACGCCGCGCGGATTTATGAGGCCGACTTCCTCAATCTAATAGAAGGATTCAGGTGTTACTAATGGACGAGAGAGGGAGTAATAGAGGAGAGAGAGAGCTAATACGGAGTGATGGAGACGGACGAGAGACACTGCAGGAGACGGAGAGATGAAGACGGATGAGAAGAAAGTTAGGAGGAGTAGAAAGAAGAAACATTCATCTCACACTTTGAGCAGGAAGTAGAGACTCAACGGAAACGATGATTCTTAGTTAATCAGATGACATCACGATGATTTAAATAATCAGATAACATCACGATGATTTAAATAATCAGATGTGTGTGTGTGTGTGTGTGTGTGTGTGTGTGTGTGTGTGTGTGTGTGTGTGTGTGTGTGTGTGTGTGTGTGTGTGTGTGTGTGTGTGTGTGTGTGTGATGACATCACGATGACTCTTCATCAAACAGAGTGTGTGTTTGTGTTTGAGGATTTCTGCCGTTAGAAAGCGGAAGGCGGTCTCGCTCCAGTCCTGCTGCTGGTCTGGGACCAGCTCTGGAGGTCCAGACCAGTACAGCTGGACCCCTGTGGTGCTGAGGAGGACTCGAGGACACCATCAGGCTCTTCTCTGTCCTGTGGATGGGATCAGAGGTAATGATACCTGTCTGTACGGAGTATATACATGTATACAGGGTTAGGGGTGCTGGTCCAAGGGTTAAATGATGACTTCATACCGACTGTCTTTAATAGATTAAACATATTAAAACAGTCAAACTGAGCCGGCAGCACTTCAGGCTGTTTGTTCTGAACTCGTGTCGCATAAATATATAAATAAGCGTGATATCAGACAGATTTAATAACATCGGGTCAATAACAGAAGCTGCAGCAGAAAATGAGTTTTAATGAACGAGTGTTTGTTGACACAACGTGTGTGTGTGTGTGTGTGTGTGTGTGTGTGTGTGTGTGTGTGTGTGTGTGTGTGTGTGTGTGTGTGTGTGTGTGTGTGTGTGTGTTGAATTGAATTAAATTAGGTGCTGTGTTTTTGCGGAGGGCAGCAAACATTGTTAGCTTTACAAGCTGATCACTCAACTAAAACTACATCACTAATTAAAAACCTGCTGTGTGTGTGTGTGTGTGTGTGTGTGTGTGTGTGTGTGTGCGTGCGTGCGTGCGTGCATGTGTGTGTGTGTGTGTGTGTGTGTGTGTGTGTGTGTGAGCAGCCATTTTATGGATGTCCATCTGATTTTGAACTCTGGGCGAGAAAAGAGAGACGGGTCAACACACAACATTTTTTTCTTCTCCTGTCATGCTCTCTCTCTCTCTCTCTCTCTCTCTCTCTCTCTCTCTCTCTCTCTCTGGGTCGGTGTGTCAATCACTCAGTTACTCAACCAACACATTACTAGTTTCCGGACACACACACACACACACACACACACACACACACACACACATATAGCTGACCATCATTACTAGGTTGCAGTGAAGCAGAAAAGCTCAGTAATAGCAGGTCAACGCCCTCTGTGTGTGTGTGTGTGTGTGTGTGTGTGTGTGTGTGTGTGTGTGTGTGTGTGTGTGTGTGTGTGTGTGTGTGTGTGTGTGTGTTGACCACTTGGCAGTCTATTACTGTGATGTGCTGGACTCGGTGTGTGATGTGATCACGGTGGCCTGCAGCACATTTTCAAACAGCAGAAATCTGAAGGAAAAGATTAAAGCAGCAAGAAGTCGCTTCATCAGCGCTTTTAGAAGCCGAAGCTTCATCTGTTAGAACGTCAGCGGGCTGCTTTACTGCAACGAATCATTTCATAAAAGGAATAAAGTTACACTGAAACTTCAGCTCTGATATTTAATGTGTTGAATCAGACTTCAGCACCATCATATTATTCATGTTCACACTTTGTCAGTTTGAGCCAAACCAAAGCTGAGTGTGAAACAGCCGAACCTTGGCCGGAAGGAAAGAGGATGCGTAGTTTATGACAACGGGACGTAGGGGAAGTCAACGATACATAGGGGAAGTCAAAGGTACGTAGGGGAAGTCAACGGGACGTAGTTGAAGTCAACGGGACATAGGGGAAGTCAACGATACGTAGGGGAAGTCAAAGATACGTAGGGGAAGTCAACGGGACGTAGTTGAAGTCAACGGTAAGTAGGTGAAGTCAACGGGACGTAGTTGAAGTCAACGGTAAGTAGGTGAAGTCAACGGGACGTAGGGGAAGTCAACGGGACGTAGATGAAGTCAACGGTACGTAGGGGAAGTCAACGGGACGTAGTTGAAGTCAACGATAAGTAAACGAGGTCAATGGGACGTAGCTGAAGTCAACGGAACATAGGTGAAGTCAACGGAACATAGGTGAAGTCAACGGAACATAGGTGACGTCAACAGGACGTAGGGCAAGTCAACGATACGTAGTTGAAGTCAACGGGACGTAGGGGAAGTCAACGGGACGTAGTTGAAGTCAACGGTACGTAGGTGAAGGCAACGGGACGTAGATGAAGTCAACGGGACGTAGGTTAAGTCAACAAGACGTAGGTGAAGTCAACGGGACGTAGTTGAAGTCAACGGTACGTAGGGGAAGTCAACGGTACGTAGGTGAAGGCAACGGGACGTAGATGAAGTCAACGGGACGTAGGGGAAGTCAACGGGACGTAGGGGAAGTCAACGGGACGTAGGTGAAGTCAACGGGACGTAGTTGAAGTCAACGGTACGTAGGGGAAGTCAACGGTACGTAGGTGAAGGCAACGGGACGTAGATGAAGTCAACGGGACGTAGGTTAAGTCAACGAGACGTAGGTGAAGTCAACGGGACGTAGTTGAAGTCAACGGTACGTAGGGGAAGTCAACGGTACGTAGGTGAAGGCAACGGGACGTAGATGAAGTCAACGGGACGTAGTTGAAGTCAACGATAAGTAAACGAGGTCAATGGGACGTAGCTGAAGTCAACGGAACATAGGTGAAGTCAACGGAACATAGGTGAAGTCAACGGAACATAGGTGACGTCAACAGGACGTAGGGCAAGTCAACGATACGTAGTTGAAGTCAACGGGACGTAGGGGAAGTCAACGGGACGTAGTTGAAGTCAACGGTACGTAGGTGAAGGCAACGGGACGTAGATGAAGTCAACGGGACGTAGGTTAAGTCAACGAGACGTAGGTGAAGTCAACGGGACGTAGTTGAAGTCAACGGTACGTAGGGGAAGTCAACGGTACGTAGGTGAAGGCAACGGGACGTAGATGAAGTCAACGGGACGTAGGGGAAGTCAACGGGACGTAGGGGAAGTCAACGGGACGTAGGTGAAGTCAACGGGACGTAGTTGAAGTCAACGGTACGTAGGGGAAGTCAACGGTACGTAGGTGAAGGCAACGGGACGTAGATGAAGTCAACAGGACGTAGGTTAAGTCAACGAGACGTAGGTGAAGTCAACGGGACGTAGTTGAAGTCAACGGTACGTAGGGGAAGTCAACGGTACGTAGGTGAAGGCAACGGGACGTAGATGAAGTCAACACTACGTAGGGGAAGTCAACGGGACGTAGGGGAAGTCAACGGGACGTAGGTGAAGTCAACGGTAAGTAGGTGAAGTCAACGGGACGTAGTTGAAGTCAACACTACGTAGGGGAAGTCAACTGGACGTAGGTGAAGTCAACGGTAAGTAGGTGAAGTCAACGGGACGTAGGGGAAGTCAACGGTACGTAGGGGAAGTCAACGGTACGTAGGTGAAGTCAACGGGACGTAGGTTAAGTCAACGAGACGTAGGTGAAGTCAACGGGACGTAGTTGAAGTCAACGGTACGTAGGGGAAGTCAACGGTACGTAGGTGAAGGCAACGGGACGTAGATGAAGTCAACACTACGTAGGGGAAGTCAACGGGACGTAGGGGAAGTCAACGGGACGTAGGTGAAGTCAACGGGACGTAGTTGAAGTCAACGGTACGTAGGGGAAGTCAACGGTACGTAGGTGAAGGCAACGGGACGTAGATGAAGTCAACACTACGTAGGGGAAGTCAACTGGACGTAGGTGAAGTCAACGGTAAGTAGGTGAAGTCAACGGGACGTAGTTGAAGTCAACGGTAAGTAGGTGAAGTCAACGGGACGTAGCTGAAGTCAACGGGACGTAGGGGAAGTCAACAGGACGTAGATGAAGTCAACGGGACGTAGGTGAAGTCAACGGTAAGTAGGTGAAGTCAACGGGACGTAGTTGAAGTCAACGGTACGTAGGGGAAGTCAACGGTACGTAGGTGAAGGCAACGGGACGTAGATGAAGTCAACACTACGTAGGGGAAGTCAACTGGACGTAGGTGAAGTCAACGGTAAGTAGGTGAAGTCAACGGGACGTAGTTGAAGTCAACGGTAAGTAGGTGAAGTCAACGGGACGTAGCTGAAGTCAACGGGACGTAGTTGAAGTCAACGGTAAGTAGGTGAAGTCAACGGGACGTAGGGGAAGTCAACGGGACGTAGATGAAGTCAACGGGACGTAGGGGAAGTCAACGGGACGTAGATGAAGTCAACGGGACGTAGGGGAAGTCAACGGGACGTAGATGAAGTCAACGGGACGTAGATGAAGTCAACGGGACGTAGGGGAAGTCAACGGGACGTAGTTGAAGTCAACGATAAGTAGACGAGGTCAATGGGACGTAGATGAAGTCAACACTACGTAGGTGAAGTCAACAGGACATGGGTGACGTCAACGGGACGTAGGTGAAGTCAACGGTACCACATGATGTATTAGTATCAGTGTAGTACTACATGATGTATAAGTATTAGTGAGGTACCACATGATGTATAAGTATTAGTGTAGTACCACATGATGTATTAGTATCAGTGTAGTACCACATGATGTATAAGTATCAGTGTAGTACTACATGATGTATAAGTATTAGTGTAGTACCACATGATGTATTAGTATCAGTGTAGTACCACATGATGTATAAGTATCAGTGTAGTACCACATGATGTATAAGTATCAGTGTAGTACTACATGATGTATAAGTATTAGTGTAGTACCACATGATGTATTAGTATCAGTGTAGTACCACATGATGTATAAGTATCAGTGTAGTACCACATGATGTATAAGTATCAGTGTAGTACCACATGATGTATAAGTATCAGTGTAGTACTACATGATGTATAAGTATCAGTGTAGTACTACATGATGTATAAGTATCAGTGTAGTACTACATGATGTATAAGTATCAGTGTAGTACTACATGATGTATAAGTATCAGTGTAGTACTACATGACGTGACTCTTCTGTTCCAGCAGATGAACCAGTGATGCAGATCAGAGCTGAAGTCTGCTTCAATATTTCATGTCACGGTTCGATGAGTCACACACACACACACACACACACACACACACACACACGTGGATCCGTGCGCTCTGATGTGCACGTGTAACGAGCTCTGAAAAATTCACCGTTAACATCAAATTTTAATGAGGATTTTCTCTTTCTGTCTTAATGAATCTGAGTCCATTTGTTCACATTTAAATAACCAACGAGGCTGGCCAATTAGCACACACACACACACATATTACACACACACACACACACACACATATTACACACACACACACACACACACACACATATTACACACACACATATTACACAACACACACACAGATCTCAGCTTAAAGTTTTTAGTGAGTGTAGGACAGGTCTATTTTCTGCAACATAGAATGTGTGTGTGTGTGTGTGTGTGTGTGTGTGTGTGTGTGTGTGTGTGTGTGTGTAATGGTTTATTAATGTGTGTCAGAGTGGTTTGAAACAGGAAACCTCTCATCTCTGTTTTGCTGCAGGCTGAATGCTGTCCGACCCATAACCCCCTCTCTCTCTCTGTGTTTGTGTGTGTGTGTGTGTGTGTGTGTGTGTGTGTGTGTGTGTGTGTGTGTGTGTGTGTGTGTGTGTGTGTGTGTGTGTGTGTGTGTGTGTGTGTGTGTGTGTGTGTGTGTTTATTAGTACAAGCAGTGATAGTATCATGATTATAATGAAGATGTTTAACATGATTATTGATAATCAATGCTATCAAAGCTAAATGCTAACACACTCATTGACTGATTGATGATGATAGCATGAGCTAATGATCAGTGAACAGCTGGGGCTGATGGGATGTCTCTAGCTTTGTGTTGTGTGTTCAGCAGCCATCAGCTGTTTAACGTCTTGACCTCAGCTGCTTAACCCTTTAGGTGCGCTTGATTCCTCTGCTGCTCAGCCATTCAGGTGCTTGTTTGATTGCTTTCACAGCAGCTTGCTGCCTAATGGCCTGAAGGCCGTGGGAGCACTTAAGGTGGAAATGTTCCAGGATACCCCACGCAATAGCTTCTTAAGGCGGACTGTTTTTAATAACTAACTCTGTTAAAGAGACTGAATTAAACATGAACGCATGAGAGAAAAGACCAATCGTCACCTGCAGCCAGCCGGCCAATCAGCAGCTGGGGAGCTTCAGCTCAGACCTGTGATTGGACCAGAAACACAAAGCCAACAAGGATAAGATTCAGTTTATTTTGTAGAGCCCAAAATCTGAAATAACAAACCATCTTCAAATGGCTTTACCAGTCCTAACTATAGACCTGAACCAGTCCTAACTATAGACCTGAACCAGTCCTAACTATAAACCTGAACCAGTCCTAACTATAGACCTGAACCAGCTCTAACTATAGACCTGAACCAGTCATAACTATAGACCTGAACCAGCTCTAACTATAGACCTGAACCAGTCCTAACTATAGACCTGAACCAGCTCTAACTATAGACCTGAGCCAGTCCTAACTATAGACCTGAACCAGTCCTAACTATAGACCTGAACCAGCTCTAACTATAGACCTGAACCAGTCCTAACTATAGACCTGAACCAGTCCTAACTATATACCTGAACCAGTCCTAACTATAGACCTGAACCAGTCCTAACTATAGACCTGAACCAGTCCTAACTATAGACCTGAACCAGTCCTAACTATATACCTGAACCAGTCATAACTATAGACCTGAACCAGTCCTAACTATAGACCTGAACCAGTCCTAACTATATACCTGAACCAGTCATAACTATAGACCTGAACCAGCCCTAACTATAGACCTGAACCAGTCCTAACTATATACCTGAACCAGTCATAACTATAGACCTGAACCAGTCCTAACTATAGACCTGAACCAGTCCTAACTATAGACCTGAACCAGTCCTAACTATAGACCTGAACCAGTCCTAACTGGTCCTATCTATAGACCTGAACCAGTCCTAACTATAGACCTGAACCAGTCCTAACCAGTCCTAATTATAGACCTGAACCAGTCCTAACTATAGACCTGAACCAGTCATATATATACACCTGAACCAGTCCTAACTATAGACCTGAACCAGGCTTAACTATAGACCTGAACCAGTCATATCTATACACCTGAACCAGTCCTAACTATA
The DNA here is from genome assembly GCA_038501785.1 of Myoxocephalus aenaeus. Classification (NCBI taxonomy): domain Eukaryota; kingdom Metazoa; phylum Chordata; class Actinopteri; order Perciformes; family Cottidae; genus Myoxocephalus; species Myoxocephalus aenaeus. The sequence goes on along the minus strand of JBAMJR010000642.1, from coordinate 50,622 downwards.
GACCTGAACCAGGCTTAACTATAGACCTGAGCCAGCCCTAACTATATACCTGAACCAGTCCTAACTATAGACCTGAGCCAGTCCTAACTATAGACCTGAACCAGTCCTAACTATAGACCTGAGCCAGCCCTAACTATAGACCTGAACCAGTCCTAACTATAGACCTGAACCAGTCATAACTATAAACCGGAACCAGTCCTAACTATAGACCTGAACCAGTCATAACTATAGACCTGAACCAGTCCTAACTATAGACCTGAACCAGTCATAACTATAGACCTGAACCAGTCCTAACTATAGACCTGAACCAGTCCTAACCAGTCCTAATTATAGACCTGAACCAGTCCTAACTATAGACCTGAACCAGTCCTATCTATAGACCTGAACCAGTCCTAACTATAGACCTGAACCAGTCCTAACTATAGACCTGAACCAGTCCTAACTATAGACCTGAACCAGTCTGAACTATAGACCTGAACCAGTCCTAACTATAGACCTGAACCAGTCCTAATTATAGACCTGAACCAGTCCTAACTATAGACCTGAACCAGTCCTATCTATAGACCTGAACCAGTCCTAACTATACACCTGAACCAGTCCTAACTATAGACCTGAACCAGTCATATCTATACACCTGAACCAGTCCTAACTATAGACCTGAACCAGGCTTAACTATAGACCTGAACCAGTCATATCTATACACCTGAACCAGTCCTAACTATAGACCTGAGCCAGCCCTAACTATATACCTGAACCAGTCCTAACTATAGACCTGAACCAGTCCTAACTATACACCTGAACCAGTCCTAACTATAGACCTGAACCAGTCATATCTATACACCTGAACCAGTCCTAACTATAGACCTGAACCAGGCTTAACTATAGACCTGAACCAGTCATATCTATACACCTGAACCAGTCCTAACTATAGACCTGAGCCAGCCCTAACTATATACCTGAACCAGTCCTAACTATAGACCTGAGCCAGTCCTAACTATAGACCTGAACCAGTCCTAACTATAGACCTGAACCAGTCATAACTATAAACCGGAACCAGTCCTAACTATAGACCTGAACCAGTCCTAACCAGTCCTAATTATAGACCTGAACCAGTCCTAACTATATACCTGAACCAGTCCTATCTATAGACCTGAACCAGTCCTAACTATAGACCTGAACCAGTTCTAACTATAGACCTGAACCAGTCCTAACTGGTCCTATCTATAGACCTGAACCAGTCCTAACTATAGACCTGAACCAGTCCTAACCACTCCTAATTATAGACCTGAACCAGTCCTAACTATAGACCTGAACCAGTCCTAACCAGTCCTAATTATAGACCTGAACCAGTCCTAACTATAGACCTGAACCAGTCCTATCTATAGACCTGAACCAGTCCTAACTATAGACCTGAACCAGTCATATATATACACCTGAACCAGTCCTAACTATAGACCTGAACCAGGCTTAACTATAGACCTGAACCAGTCATATCTATACACCTGAACCAGTCCTAACTATAGACCTGAACCAGGCTTAACTATAGACCTGAGCCAGCCCTAACTATATACCTGAACCAGTCCTAACTATAGACCTGAGCCAGTCCTAACTATAGACCTGAACCAGTCCTAACTATAGACCTGAGCCAGCCCTAACTATAGACCTGAACCAGTCCTAACTATAGACCTGAACCAGTCATAACTATAAACCGGAACCAGTCCTAACTATAGACCTGAACCAGTCATAACTATAGACCTGAACCAGTCCTAACTATAGACCTGAACCAGTCATAACTATAGACCTGAACCAGTCCTAACTATAGACCTGAACCAGTCCTAACCAGTCCTAATTATAGACCTGAACCAGTCCTAACTATAGACCTGAACCAGTCCTATCTATAGACCTGAACCAGTCCTAACTATAGACCTGAACCAGTCCTAACTATAGACCTGAACCAGTCCTAACTATAGACCTGAACCAGTCTGAACTATAGACCTGAACCAGTCCTAACTATAGACCTGAACCAGTCCTAATTATAGACCTGAACCAGTCCTAACTATAGACCTGAACCAGTCCTATCTATAGACCTGAACCAGTCCTAACTATACACCTGAACCAGTCCTAACTATAGACCTGAACCAGTCATATCTATACACCTGAACCAGTCCTAACTATAGACCTGAACCAGGCTTAACTATAGACCTGAACCAGTCATATCTATACACCTGAACCAGTCCTAACTATAGACCTGAGCCAGCCCTAACTATATACCTGAACCAGTCCTAACTATAGACCTGAACCAGTCCTAACTATACACCTGAACCAGTCCTAACTATAGACCTGAACCAGTCATATCTATACACCTGAACCAGTCCTAACTATAGACCTGAACCAGGCTTAACTATAGACCTGAACCAGTCATATCTATACACCTGAACCAGTCCTAACTATAGACCTGAGCCAGCCCTAACTATATACCTGAACCAGTCCTAACTATAGACCTGAGCCAGTCCTAACTATAGACCTGAACCAGTCCTAACTATAGACCTGAACCAGTCATAACTATAAACCGGAACCAGTCCTAACTATAGACCTGAACCAGTCCTAACCAGTCCTAATTATAGACCTGAACCAGTCCTAACTATATACCTGAACCAGTCCTATCTATAGACCTGAACCAGTCCTAACTATAGACCTGAACCAGTTCTAACTATAGACCTGAACCAGTCCTAACTGGTCCTATCTATAGACCTGAACCAGTCCTAACTATAGACCTGAACCAGTCCTAACCACTCCTAATTATAGACCTGAACCAGTCCTAACTATAGACCTGAACCAGTCCTATCTATAGACCTGAACCAGTCCTAACTATACACCTGAACCAGTCCTAACTATAGACCTGAACCAGTCATATCTATACACCTGAAGCAGTCCTAACTATAGACCTGAACCAGGCTTAACTATAGACCTGAACCAGTCATATCTATACACCTGAACCAGTCCTAACTATAGACCTGAACCAGGCTTAACTATAGACCTGAGCCAGCCCTAACTATATACCTGAACCAGTCCTAACTATAGACCTGAGCCAGTCCTAACTATAGACCTGAACCAGTCCTAACTATAAACCGGAACCAGTCCTAACTATAGACCTGAACCAGTCCTAACTATAGACCTGAACCAGTCCTAACTATAGACCTGAACCAGTCATAACTATAAACCGGAACCAGTCATAACTATAGACCTGAACCAGTCATAACTATAGACCTGAACCAGTCATAACTATAGACCTGAACCGGTCCTAACTATAGACCTGAACCAGTCCTAACTATAGACCTGAACCAGGCTTAACTATAGACCTGAGCCAGCCCTAACTATATACCTGAACCAGTCCTAACTATAGACCTGAGCCAGTCCTAACTATAGACCTGAACCAGTCCTAACTATAGACCTGAACCAGTCCTAACTATAGACCTGAACCAGTCCTAACTATAGACCTGAACCAGGCTTAACTATAGACCTGAACCAGTCCTAACTGGTCCTATCTATAGACCTGAACCAGTCCTAACTATAGACCTGAACCAGTCCTAACCACTCCTAATTATAGACCTGAACCAGTCCTAACTATAGACCTGAACCAGTCCTAACCAGTCCTAATTATAGACCTGAACCAGTCCTAACTATAGACCTGAACCAGTCCTATCTATAGACCTGAACCAGTCCTAACTATACACCTGAACCAGTCCTAACTATAGACCTGAACCAGTCATATCTATACACCTGAAGCAGTCCTAACTATAGACCTGAACCAGGCTTAACTATAGACCTGAACCAGTCATATCTATACACCTGAACCAGTCCTAACTATAGACCTGAACCAGGCTTAACTATAGACCTGAGCCAGCCCTAACTATATACCTGAACCAGTCCTAACTATAGACCTGAGCCAGTCCTAACTATAGACCTGAACCAGTCCTAACTATAAACCAGAACCAGTCCTAACTATAGACCTGAACCAGTCCTAACTATAGACCTGAACCAGTCCTAACTATAGACCTGAACCAGTCATAACTATAAACCGGAACCAGTCATAACTATAGACCTGAACCAGTCATAACTATAGACCTGAACCAGTCATAACTATAGACCTGAACCGGTCCTAACTATAGACCTGAACCAGTCCTAACTATAGACCTGAACCAGGCTTAACTATAGACCTGAGCCAGCCCTAACTATATACCTGAACCAGTCCTAACTATAGACCTGAGCCAGTCCTAACTATAGACCTGAACCAGTCCTAACTATAGACCTGAACCAGTCCTAACTATAGACCTGAACCAGTCCTAACTATAGACCTGAACCAGGCTTAACTATAGACCTGAGCCAGCCCTAACTATAGACCTGAACCAGTCCTAACTATAGACCTGAGCCAGCCCTAACTATATACCTGAACCAGTCCTAACTATAGACCTGAACCAGTCCTAACTATAGACCTGAACCAGTCCTAACTATAGACCTGAACCAGTCCTAACTATAGACCTGAACCAGTCCTAACTATAGACCTGAACCAGTCCTAACTATAGACCTGAACCAGTCCTAACTATAGACCTGAGCCAGTCCTAACTATAGACCTGAACCAGTCATAACTATAGACCTGAACCAGTCATAACTATAGACCTGAGCCAGCCCTGACTATAAACCGGAACCAGTCTTAACTATAAACCTCGTCGACATCAGCGTTGGGTTCCCGCTGCTGCCCCCGCGCCGCAGTCCACACCGGTTCCGGTTGTCACCTCCGTGCTGCAGCCGACCTCGGCTCCCCGTATCCCGTCGGAGTCCAGGCCGACTTCCTGCCCTCTGCCAGCGGTCCAGCCGATCCCAGTCCCTCGTCTCCAGTGGCACCCTGGCAGACCCCAGTCCCGGCTTCCGCTTCTGGTTTCTTCCCTGTTTTCCCTGTGAAAGGGTTTTTACTATCTTTATTTGGGGAGTTTTTCCTGATCCAATGTGAGGTCCAGGGACAGGATGTTATGTTACAGACTGTAAAGCTCTGAGGGGAGTTTGTGATTTTGGGCTATACAAAATAAACTGAATTGAATGAAACTAAACTTTTAACACATTTTTGACAAATATTCTGTTGCTGTTTGATTGACAGCTGGAAACGGACCAATCACAAGCTGAGCTTAAACACACGCACACACACACACACACACACACACACACACACACACACACACACACACACACACACACACACACACACACACACTCCAGGATGATTGACAGAGCTAATTAACAGCAGTGTATGTAGATCAACCCAGAAGCTGATTCCCTGTCCGACACACAGACGCACTCTCTCGCACACACACACACTCACACATTTAAATGACCTGTAATAACAGTTGTGATGATGATTGGTTATGTTTCCTTTGCAACATCATGTGATGACATCCTGCTAACGTGGAGGTCTCTCTCTCTCTCTCTCTCTCTCTCTCTCTCTCTCTCTCTCTCTCTCCCATGCAGTGACATTATGAGCAGCAGGACTCTGACTGTGTTCAAAGCTGAGTCGAGTGGAGCGTCTCTCCAACAGAACGTCTTTGAGGCTGATCCTGAAACAGCTGGATGTGAATCAGATGACATTCAGCAGGTCAGAGGTCAGGGAGGAGGGTCACCTTCTGTAATCTGAATAAAATGCTGTATTCAGATCAAAGAGGAACGTGTGTGTGTGTGTGTGTGTGTTTGTGTGTGTGTGTGTGTGTGTGTGTGTGTGTGTGTGTGTGTGTGTGGTGTGTGTGTGTGTGTGGCAGAAGGTGAAGCTCCTCCTCTCAGTTGAACCAACAACAAACTAATTAGTTCCCAGTATGAGCTTGTTAGCCTCGAGGCCTTAATGAGCCTTAACGAGCCTTAACGAGGCTAACGAGCTGAACGGTGATGTCATTACATAACTGGACCAATATTGTCTTGTTAGCGCCCCGCTGTGTTTCCGTGTGTTGTCTCTAACGAGGACGTGACGGAGGTGATGAACCTAACGAGCTCCAACGTTGTGTTAATTAACACAACGTTGTGTTACTTCTGTTCTCTCAGGAGACTTTTGAATGTATCAATCTGTCGACATCAATATTTAAATATTTATATTTATCTTTAAATTTATAGATATATGGGGGTAGAGCAGGAGGTGGAGCAGGAGGTGATGCAGGAGGTGATGCAGGAGGTGCAGCGGTACCAGATATATATAGTTGGACTCACCTCCACGCACAGCACGGGCTCTGGAACCAAGCTCCTGGAGAAGGGTTGGACTTTGTCCTTTTCTGGAGTTGCCCAGGGTGAGAGGCGCCGGCCGGGAGTGGGGATACTCACGAGCCCCCGGCTGAGCGCCGCTATGTTGGAGTTTTCCCCGGAGAACGAGAGGGTCGCCTCTCTGCGCCTACGGGTTGCGGGGAGTAAGGCTCTGACTGTTGTTTGTGCTTATGCACCGAACAGCATTTCAGAGTATCCGGCCTTCTTGGAGTCGGTGGGAGGGTCCTGGAAAGGGCGCCGCCTGCCGACTCCATAGTTCTCCTGGGAGACTTCAACGCTCACGTGGGCAATGACAGAGAAACCTGGCGGGGCGTGATTGGGAGGAACGGCTTGCCCGATCTGAACCCGAACGGTGCTTTGTTGTTGGACTTCTGTGCTAGCCACAGTTTGTCCATAACAAACACCATGTTCGAGCATAAGGCGGCTCATAAGTGTACCTGGTACCAGAGCACCTTAGGCCGGAGATCAATGATCGACTTTGTAATCGTATCATCTGATCTGCGGCCGTATGTCTTGGACACTCGGGTGAAGAGAGGAGCAGAGCTGTCAACTGATCACCACCTGGTGGTGAGTTGGATCAGATGGCGGTTGAGTCGGCTAGAAAGACCTGGCAAGCCCAAACGTGTAGTGAGGGTGAACTGGGAATGTCTGGCAGAGGATCCTGTCCGGGAGGTCTTCAACTCTCACCTCCAGAAGAGCTTCTCACACATCCCAAGGGAGGCTGGGGACATGGAATCCTAGTGGACCTTGTTCAAAACCTCTATTGTGGACGCGGCCGCTAGGAGCTGTGGTCGGAAGGTCATCGTGTCGTGGCGGTAACCCGAGAACCCGGTGGTGGACACCGGGGTGAGGGAAGCCATCAAACTGAAGAAGGAGGCCTTTCGGGCCTGGCTGGTCCAGGGGTCTCCTGAAGTAGCTGACAGGTACCGGCAGGCCAGAAGGGCTGCAGCTGCGAAGGTCTCGGATGCTAAAACTCGGGCATGGGAGGAGTTCGGGGAGGCCATGGAGAAGGACTTCCTGTTGGCCTCAAGGAAGTTCTGGCAAACCATCCGACGGCTCAGGAAGGGAAAGCACGGCCTACCCCTCACCTATGGTCACGAACTCTGGGTCGTGACCGAAAGGGCTCAGCCTTAGAGATAGAGTAAGGAGATGAGTTTCCTCTGTAGGGCTCAGCCTTAGAGATAGGGTAAGGAGCTCATACATCAGGAGGAGCTTGGAGTTGAGGCTCTACTCCTTCGTGTTAAAGGAGTCAGCTGAGGTGGTTCAGCATCTAGTCAGGATGCCTCCTGGACGCCTCCCATTAGAGGTTTTCCAGGCACGTCCAACTGGTAGGAGACCCCGGGGAAGACCAAGGACACGCTGGAGGGATTATATCTCCCGGCTGGACTTGGAACGCCTCGGGATCCCAGAATGAGCTGGAAAGTGTTGCGGGTGAGAGGGAAGTGTGGCTCAGCCTGCTGGACCTGCTGCCACAAAGACCAGACCTGGATAAAAGGATGATAATGGATGGATGGATGGATCAATATTTATGAAAAGACAAAACTCACAAATTACGTTTCTGTGCTCACTCTTTATTTTTATTGACTCACTCTTCCTCTCTTTCTACTTCCTCATCATCTTCATCTCTGTCTGTCTGTCTGTCTGTAGCTGCAGGGCACTCTCAGTTTCCCTCTGCAACTGATTGGCAGCTGAGAGCCCAAAGAAACAGGAATAACACACGACTACTAATTACTGAGTGTGTGTGTGTGTGTGTGTGTGTGTGTGTGTGTGTGTGTGTGTGTGTGTGTGTGTGTGTGTGTGTGTGTGTGTGTGTTTCCCCCGGCGGTAACAGCTAATCTTCTTGATGAGTGAGAACGACATGGTTGTCAAATCATCTAACAACACACACACACACACACCCACACACACACACACACACTATCAAACACACTATCACACACACCTCGCCAAGTGTTTATGACACTTTATTTCCTCTCTTTATCTTCAGGGTTTTAGACAGAATAATAGAAAAAGTGACAGCAGCAATTTTCACGTTTTTATTTATGTTAAAGCAGAACTAGATCTGGATCTGGATCCGGATCCGGATCTGACGGTCCCTCTTTACACCTGGTGTTAACGTCTCAGTTGATCCGATATCAGGTCGACATTGCAGTTTACGCTCTCCTCGTCACTGTTAGAGTGGGTCAACAGAACCAGTCGGTCGAGAACCAACACCAGGTCCAGAATCAGACCGGGCCACAACAACCGATCACCTTTACACCAAAAGGATGCTTTGCCTTTGAGGATAATAAGTCCTCCATCACCAGACACCGCCTGGAGCCACTGGACCCAATGGACCCACTGGCGTCAATGGGCCTCCTGGACCCACTGGACCCAATAGAAGGAGAGGTTGGGTCATCCAGTGCCTCCTCCTAAACCTGGTCTGGCTCTAACTCACAGATCTGCTGCTCCTGTGTTGTGAATGTCTCACTACTATGTTCGGTGTGTTTACCGGGTGGACTATTGGTTATTATGGGATGTTAAATGAAGGATTACTAAATGTTTAATATGCAATGTGAGTCATGAAAATGTGTTTCTTCTTGTATTAGCTGCTCTGCACTGGCTCCATGTAAAATCAAGAATCAGATTTAAAATCCTTCTCCTTACCTACAAAGCCTTAACTGGTGATGCACCATCATATCTTAAGCTCATAGTACCATATTACCCCACTAGAGCGCTCATAGTACCATATTACCCTACTAGGGAGCTCATAGTACCATATTACCCCACTAGAGCTCATAGTACCATATTACCCCACTAGAGAAGGTCATCGGTGTCGTGGCGGCAACCCGAGAACCCGGTGGTGGACACCGGGGGTGAGGGAAGCCGTCAAACTGAAGAAGGAGGCCTTTCGGGCCTGGCTGGCCCACTGGTCTCCTGAAGCAGCTGACGGGTACCGGCAGGCCAGAAGGGCTGCGATGGTCGCGGATGCTAAAACTCGGGCATGGGAGGAGTTCGGGGAGGCCATGGAGAAGGACTTCCTGTTGGCCTCAAGCAGGTTCTGGCAAACAATCCGACGGCTCAGGGTTAGGGTTAGGGTTAGGGAAAACAGGGCCTACCCCAGGCTGTTCTCAGCGGGGGGGGGGGGGGGGGGGGGGGGGGGACTGCTGACCCAGACTGGGGACATCATTGTGCGGTGGAAAGAGCACTTTGAGGAACTCCTAAACCCGGCCAACATGTCCCCTGGAGAGGGGGCAGCGCCGGAAGACTTTGGGGTGGTTGCACTCATATCCCTGGCAGAGGTCGCTAGGGTAGTCAAAAAGCTCCTTGGTGGCAAGGCACCGGGGGTGGATGAGATCCGCCCTGAGATGCTGAAAGCGCTGGACATTGTTGGGCTGTCTTGGCTGACACGCCTTTGCAGTGTCGCATGGGGGTCGGGAACAGTGCCCATGGACTGGCAGACCGGGGTGGTGGTTCCCATCTTCAAGAAGGGGGACCGGAGAGTGTGCTGAACTATCGTGGTATCACACTGCTCAGCCTCCCAGGAAAAGCTTATGCCAGGGTGCTGGAAAGGAGGCTCCGACCGCTTGTCGAATCTCAGATTCAAGACGAACAGTGTGGATTCCGTCCTGGCCGTGGAACAGTGGACCAGCTCTTTACCCTCGCAAGATTACTGGAGGGGTCCTGGGAGTTTGCCCAACCAGTCTACATGTGCTTTGTGGACTTGGAGAAGGCTTTCGACCGGGTCCCTCTGGGGTTTTTGTGGGGGGTGCTGCGGGAGTATGGGGTGCCGGACACGTTGGCACAGGACATCCGGTCTCTGTACTGCAGTTGGAGCTGTGTTCATATCCTCGGTAGTAAGTCAGACACGTTCCCGGTGGGTGTTGGTCTTCGCCAGGGCTGCCCTTTATCACCCGTCCTGTTCCTGACCTTCATGGACAGGATATCTAGGCGCAGCCAGGGGGCGGAGAGGATCCGGTTCGGGAGTCTCGGGATCGCATCTCTGCTGTTCGCAGATGATGCGGTCCTGTTTGCCTCCTCGGACCGTGACCTCCAGCATTCACTGGGGCGTTTTGCAGCCGAGTGTGAAGCAGCAGGGATGAGAGTTAGCACCTCCAAATCTGAGGCCATGGTGCTCTGCCGGAAACCGGTGGACTGCTCCCTCCAGGTGGGGACAAACTGCCTACCCCAAGAGAAGGAGTTCAAGTATCTCGGGGTCTTGTTCACGAGTGAGGGTAAGGTGGAGCGGGAGATGGACAGGCGGATCGGTGCGGCTGCAGCAGTAAAACAGGCGCTGTACCGGTCCGTCTTGGTGAAGAGGAGCTGAGCCGGAAGGCAAAGCTCTCCATTTACTGGTCGTCTACGTTCCAACCCTCACCTATGGTCACGAACTCTGGGTCGTGACCGAAAGAACGAGGTCTCGGATACAAGCGGCCGAAATGAGCTTCCTCCGTAGGGTGGCCGAGCTCAGCCTTAGAGATAGGGTAAGGAGCTCGGACATCAGGAGGAGCTTGGAGTCGAGTCGTTGCTCCTTCGTGTCGAAAGGAGTCAGCTGAGGTGGTTCAGCATCTAATCAGGATGCCTCCTGGACGCCTCCATTAGAGGTTTTCCAGCACGTCTAACTGGTAGGAGACCCCGGGGAAGACCGAGGACACGCTGGAGGGATTATATCTCCCGGCTGACACCGAGACCAGACTCTGGATAAGCGACTGATAATGGATGGATGGAATGTATATACATGTATGTATGATCATTTGTAATTTATGATTTTGGGCTAAACACAAATTAACTGAATTGAATTAAAAAAATTAAATTGTTTAGAGAGAAACTAACGATTAAAAGATCAAAGAAGAAGAAGTTTAACGACTAAAACACTTTTATTTCATCAGATCTTTGCAGTTTTATAATGAAACAAGAATCAGCCGCTCGGAGCGGAAGTTAAGAAACATGTAAAAAATATGTTTTTACTTTTTTAATTATGTAAAGAGTGGAATTCCCCTTTAAGACTTTTCCCTGTAGAGCAGGAAGCTGCTTCAATCACACACTGGCCATGTGTGTGTGTGTGTGTGTGTGTGTGTGTGTGTGTGTGTGTGTGTGTGTGTGTGTGTGTGTGTGTGTGTGTGTGTGTGTGTGTGTGTGAGATTGACGATTGGAAGCTTTCACAGATCTATCACAGAACTCCAAGTTTAGAGGACGAGAGTGCCCTGAAGCATTCTGGGAAATATCACATATTCCCTCTAATGTTGATCCGTCACTGATCTGTGTGTGTGTGTGTGTGTGTGTGTGTGTGTGTGTGTGTGAACTGCATCACTTTAATTTAAAATCCGAAGTGTGTATTCACACCATAAGGGAACAGCACATAGACAATGAAGACAGGACATAGACAATGTAGACAGCACATAGACATTGAAGACAGCACATAGACATTGAAGACAGGACATAGACAATGTAGACAGGACAAAGACAATGTAGACAGGACATAGACATTGAAGACAGGACATAGACAATGTAGACAGGACTCAGACAATGAAGACAGCACATAGACAATGTAGACAGGACTCAGACATTGAAGACAGCACATAGACAATGTAGACAGGACTCATACATTGAAGACAGCACATAGACAATGTAGACAGGACTCATACATTGAAGACAGCACATAGACAATGTAGACAGGACTCAGACAATGAAGACAGCACATAGACAATGTAGACAGGACTCAGACATTGAAGACAGCACATAGACAATGTAGACAGGACTCATACATTGAAGACAGCACATAGACAATGTAGACAGGACTCAGACAATGAAGACAGCACATAGACAATGTAGACAGGACTCAGACATTGAAGACAGCACATAGACAATGTAGACAGGACTCATACATTGAAGACAGCACATAGACAATGTAGACAGGACTCATACATTGAAGACAGCACATAGACAATGTAGACAGGACAAAGACAATGAAGACAGCACATAGACAATGTAGACAGGACTCAGACATTGAAGACAGCACATAGACAATGTAGACAGGACTCAGACATTGAAGACAGCACATAGACAATGTAGACAGGACTCATACATTGAAGACAGCACGTAGACAATGTAGACAGGACTCATACATTGAAGACAGCACGTAGACCAGGGGTGCCCAATACGTCGACTACGGTCATAGTGCGGGTAGATCGCATGCCATTAAAAACAAAATTACAAAACTTTTTTTTTCACTCTTTCAAAAACGTTATTGACAAAACGCTGCTCCCGGTGGGCAAATTATAAGGCTCGTTCGAAAGAGCTGCGCCTCGCCTGGAATCCAGACGAGAGCAGGTGGGAGCAGCAGGGTGCGGAGTCGAAACACTGCGGTCAAGTCGGACAATTTTCAGCTGATTTCAAAGTATACACAGGAAGTCACAGAAAAAATGACTTCCTGTTAGTTCCGATCTTTTGGCTACTTGTAGTTTACAGATCACGTTTGGATGTATTCATATGTGTTTATAAATATATATTTATGTAGAAATGTATGTGTAGCTGCATCCTTTTATGTCTGCCTGTGAAATACATTACTACTGGTTTTATGTGTGTTGTTTACATACAATTTTGTATTATCAACCACACAAGATATGTTTTCAGATTAAACATGAGACTAATAGTCAACAATCCAGTGTTAAGTATTACAACTACACATAAAATAAGGATTTTCTACAACACGTGGTGTTTGCTGTCAAATCTAAGAGCCAATCAGCTCTCTGATGTGGGACAGCCAGGCGTTTCCCATCATGCACTGCGCCACGCAGTCGGTGGAGAGCTACTGCACCGCCTGGCTCTGAAATCGGGGGCTGCCTTGCTCTCGTGAGATTATCGTTGACCACGTGTGCATGACGTCAGAGCAAGTCGCGATCAAGTTGGACACAAATCTACCCAGCATGCATTGCGCGCCGATCGCCGCCGATCGATTCTGTGCTGAACTGGCTCATCTCGAACGAGCCTATTCTTGTCAATCACCACGGACGCTGCGCCCGCAATGGTTGGCAGCTTGAATGGATTTATTGCCAAGTACAGGGAGGACGACGTTTTCCCTAACTTCCTTGATTACCACTGCATAATACACCAACGAGCATTATGCGCTACAATGCTAAACGTGAAAGAGATCATGGATAAAGCAACAAAGATCGCCTGTTCTGTTCGAGCGAGAGCTCTTCAAAGACGGCTGTTCCGTGCGCATCTGGAGAAGGCCGACTGTATAATAATATTATAAAGATATTAAGTCCAAACACCGGTCCACCATGACTGATGACCATTTGGTCTGCCTGAGGCTGGCTAGCAGCAGCTACTGTCCGGACTATGCAACCCTGCTGGTTCCATTCAGTGAAGTCATCAGAGTAACATGTAATGACCAAAAATGCACAGAATTGTATTGTGTCATAAGGGTTAATTTAGTTATGGTACGTCAATATTGTAAATATAAAGTATACTCGATATATATATATATATATATATATATATATATATATATATATATATATATATATACACATATATATAGGTATTTACCATTATTAATGTAGGTAGATCTTCTTGACTTGTTCATTTTAAAAGTAGCTCGCGAGCCAAAAAAGTGTGGGAACCCCTGACGTAGACAATGAAGACATGACGTAGACAATGAAGACAGGACATAGACAATGAAGACATGACGTAGACAATGAAGACAGGACATAAACAATGAAGACAGGACATAGACAATGAAGACATGACATAGACAATGAAGACAGGACATAGACAATGAAGACATGACGTAGACAATGAAGACAGGACATAGACAATGAAGACATGACGTAGACAATGAAGACAGGACATAAACAATGAAGACAGGACATAAACAATGAAGACAGGACATAGACAATGAAGACAGGACATAGACAATGAAGACAGGACATAAACAATGAAGACATGACGTAGACAATGAAGACAGGACATAGACAATGAAGACAGGATATAGACAATGAAGACATGACGTAGACAATGAAGACAGGACATAGACAATGAAGACATGACATAGACAATGACGACAGGACATAGACAATGAAGACATGACGTAGACAATGAAGACAGGACATAGACAATGAAGACATGACGTAGACAATGAAGACAGGACATAAACAATGAAGACAGGACATAAACAATGAAGACAGGACATAGACAATGAAGACAGGACATAGACAATGAAGACAGGACATAAACAATGAAGACATGACGTAGACAATGAAGACAGGACATAAACAATGAAGATATGACGTAGACAATGAAGACAGGACATAGACAATGAAGATATGACGTAGACAATGAAGACAGGACATAGACAATGAAGACATGACGTAGACAATGAAGACAGGACATAGACAATGAAGACATGACGTAGACAATGAAGACAGGACATAGACAATGAAGACATGACGTAGACAATGAAGACAGGACATAAACAATGAAGACAGGACATAAACAATGTAGACATGACGTAGACAATGAAGGCAGGACATAAACAATGAAGACAGGACATAAACAATGTAGACATGACGTAGACAATGAAGACAGGACATAAACAATGAAGACAGGACATAAACAATGAAGACAGGACATAAAAAATGAAGACAGGACATAAACAATGAAGGCAGGACATAAACAATGAAGACATGACGTAGACAATGAAGACAGGACATAAACAATGAAGACAGGACATAAACAATGAAGACAGGACATAAACAATGAAGACATGACGTAGACAATGAAGACAGGACATAAACAATGAAGACAGGACATAAACAATGAAGACAGGACATAAACAATGAAGACATGACGTAGACAATGAAGACAGGACATAAACAATGAAGACAGGACATAAACAATGTAGACATGACGTAGACAATGAAGACAGGACATAAACAATGAAGACAGGACATAAACAATGTAGACATGACGTAGACAATGAAGACAGGACATAAACAATGAAGACATGACGTAGACAATGAAGACAGGACATAAACAATGAAGACAGGACATAAACAATGTAGACATGACGTAGACAATGAAGACAGGACATAAACAATGAAGACATGACGTAGACAATGAAGGCAGGACATAAACAATGAAGACAGGACATAAACAATGTAGACATGACGTAGACAATGAAGACAGGACATAAACAATGAAGACAGGACATAAACAATGTAGACATGACGTAGACAATGAAGACAGGACATAAACAATGAAGACATGACGTAGACAATGAAGGCAGGACATAAACAATGAAGACAGGACATAAACAATGTAGACATGACGTAGACAATGAAGACAGGACATAAACAATGAAGACATGACGTAGACAATGAAGACAGGACATAAACAATGAAGACATGATGTAGACAATGAAGACAGGACATAAACAATGAAGACAGGACATAATCAATGTAGACATGACGTAGACAATGAAGACAGGACATAAACAATGAAGACATGACGTAGACAATGAAGACAGGACATAAACAATGAAGACAGGACATAAACAATGAAGACATGATGTAGACAATGAAGACAGGACATAAACAATGAAGACAGGACATAATCAATGTAGACATGACGTAGACAATGAAGACAGGACATAAACAATGAAGACAGGACATAAACAATGTAGACATGACGTAGACAATGAAGACAGGACATAAACAATGAAGACATGACGTAGACAATGAAGGCAGGACATAAACAATGAAGACAGGACATAAACAATGTAGACATGACGTAGACAATGAAGACAGGACATAAACAATGAAGACAGGACATAAACAATGTAGACATGACGTAGACAATGAAGACAGGACATAAACAATGAAGACATGACGTAGACAATGAAGGCAGGACATAAACAATGAAGACAGGACATAAACAATGTAGACATGACGTAGACAATGAAGACAGGACATAAACAATGAAGACATGACGTAGACAATGAAGACAGGACATAAACAATGAAGACATGATGTAGACAATGAAGACAGGACATAAACAATGAAGACAGGACATAATCAATGTAGACATGACGTAGACAATGAAGACAGGACATAAACAATGAAGACATGACGTAGACAATGAAGACAGGACATAAACAATGAAGACAGGACATAAACAATGAAGACATGACGTAGACAATGAAGACAGGACATAAACAATGAAGACAGGACATAAACAATGAAGACATGACGTAGACAATGAAGGCAGGACATAAACAATGAAGACAGGACATAAACAATGTAGACATGACGTAGACAATGAAGACAGGACATAAACAATGAAGACAGGACATAAAAAATGAAGACAGGACATAAACAATGTAGACATGACGTAGACAATGAAGACAGGACATAAACAATGAAGACAGGACATAAAAAATGAAGACAGGACATAAACAATGTAGACAGAACCAGAACCAGAACAAGAACCAGAACCAGAACCAGCCTCTAGAATGAAATATTTTCATAGAAATTAAAAAGTTGAACTTTATGTGATTCTTCCTGTCAGAAAGTGTGACTCTTAAGTCAGTTTGACATAAAGGTCGAATGCAGTGACTGAATAAAAGCTAATAGCTAATGACAGGAATATAAAACCAAATGAGTGTGTGTGTGTGCGTGTGTGCATGGGCGTGCGTGCGTGCGTGCGTGCGTGCGTGTGTGTGTGTGTGTGTGGCAGAGCCCTAAAGACATTAACAAGCTCCATAAAAGGCAAAGAATTAACGTTTTTATGTGTGTGTGTGTGTGTGTGTGTGTGTGTGTGTGTGTGTGTGTGTGTGTGTGTGTGTGTGTGTGTGTGTGTGTGTGCAGGGTGTGTCCGGAGGCTGGTCAGTTTGTCTCGTTAATGACCCCTCCCACCTTAACGAGTTAACGAGCTAATAATGAGAGCTCGTTAGGACGGGCAGACAGACGGGCAGACAGACAGGCGGACAGACAGGCGGACAGACGGGCAGACAGACGGGCGGACAGACGGGCAGACAGACAGGCGGACAGACGGGCGGACAGACGGGCAGACGAAGCTCGGAAAATAAAACACAGTTAGTGCTCTCTGTAACCATCACACATGCTGACCACAACCTGAACAGCTGTCCGTCATGTTTCATGATTAATCAGAGCTGATTAAAGCAACTCAAAGGCTTCCTGTGAGTCTCCGAGACTGGTGGTCCGTTAACCTGCAGGTTAAATGATTTAGAGCAGCAGTTCATTCTTGACATCTGGTAGCCAATCAGAGAACAGAATTAATTCAATGGGTCCTTGAGGAAGTACACAGGGTAATTTGGAAACCAGTCTTGGTCCTTGATAAGGTTCCAGTTGTTGCTTAGGATCCTTTAAGGGTCTTTGAGGAGTATTCAAAGGGTCCTACGCTAGATACCAGAGGTCTTTGAGGAGTTTCAAAGGT
Source organism: Myoxocephalus aenaeus (assembly GCA_038501785.1). Taxonomy (NCBI): domain Eukaryota; kingdom Metazoa; phylum Chordata; class Actinopteri; order Perciformes; family Cottidae; genus Myoxocephalus; species Myoxocephalus aenaeus. The sequence continues at coordinate 32,889 of JBAMJR010000642.1, read as the reverse complement.
TCCTTAATCAGATACCAGAGGTATTTGAGGAATATTCAAAGGGTCCTAAGCTAGATCAGAATCAGAATCTGAATCTGTTTATTTACCAGGAATGTTTACACAAACAATGCATTTTTCTTGGCGGAAGTTGCATACATTAGACATGAGACGTTAGACGAGACAAACAACAATCAACGACAACAACAGTGCAATGGGTATTAAATTAAGTATAATATAAAGTGCTCAGACAAACAGATAACGTTAATGTAAGTTGTATGTTAAAGTGACATGTGTGTTTAAATATGAAGTGTGCAGGGGAGTGACCGGTAAGAACTAGTCCTGGGGGTGACAGAGACAGTCAGTGGGGGACCCGGCTCTGTTGATGAGCCCGACTGCCGACGAGAAAAAACTGTTAGTGTGGCGTGAGGTCTTGGTCCTGATGGAGCGTGAGGTCTTGGTCCTGATGGAGCGTGAGGTCTTGGTCCTGATGGAGCGTGAGGTCTTGGTCCTGATGGAGCGTGAGGTCTTGGTCCTGATGGACTGTGAGGTCTTGGTCCTGATGGACTGTGAGGTCTTGGTCCTGATGGAGTGTGAGGTCTTGGTCCTGATGGAGCGTGAGGTCTTGGTCCTGATGGAGCGTGAGGTCTTGGTCCTGATGGAGCGTGAGGTCTTGGTCCTGATGGACTGTGAGGTCTTGGTCCTGATGGAGCGTGAGGTCTTGGTCCTGATGGAGCGTGAGGTCTTGGTCCTGATGGAGCGTGAGGTCTTGGTCCTGATGGAGCGTGAGGTCTTGGTCCTGATGGACTGTGAGGTCTTGGTCCTGATGGAGCGTGAGGTCTTGGTCCTGATGGAGCGTGAGGTCTTGGTCCTGATGGAGCGTGAGGTCTTGGTCCTGATGGAGTGTGAGGTCTTGGTCCTGATGGAGCGTGAGGTCTTGGTCCTGATGGAGCGTGAGGTCTTGGTCCTGATGGAGCGTGAGGTCTTGGTCCTGATGGAGCGTGAGGTCTTGGTCCTGATGGAGCGTGAGGTCTTGGTCCTGATGGACTGTGAGGTCTTGGTCCTGATGGAGCGTGAGGTCTTGGTCCTGATGGAGCGTGAGGTCTTGGTCAGAATCAGAATCAGAATCAGAAACTGTTTATTAGCCAGGAATGTTTTCACACAAACGAGGAATTTTTTGAGGCGGAAGGTGCATACATTGGACATGGACATGGGACGTTAGACGAGACAAACAACAATCAACAATCAACGATAACAACAGTGCAATTGGTATTAAAATAAGTGTACGATAAGAAAGTGCTCAGACAACAGATACGTTAATGTGAGTGTACGTTAAAGTGACATGTGTGTTTAAGTTAAAGTGTATGTTAAAGTGACGAGTGTTTAAATATGAGGTGTGCAGAGGAGTGAACGGTAAAGAGAAAGAAAGAAGAGAAAAAATAAAAATAGCTGGGGGTGACAGAGACAGTCAGTGGGGGACCCGAGCCCTGTTGATGAGCCCGACTGCCGACGGGAAGAAACTGTTTGTGTGGCGTGAGGTCTTGGTCCTGATGGACCTCAGCCTCCTGCCAGAGGGGAGGGACTCCAACAGGTTATGTCCAGGGTGAGAGGGGTCAGCTGCAATCTTCCTAGCTCGCCTCAGAGTCCTGGAGGCGAACAAGTCCTGGAGGGATGGCAGATTACAGCCAATCACCTCTCAGCAGAGCGGATGATGCGCTGCAGCCTGGCCTTGTCCTTGGCAGTGGCTACGGTGTGCCAGACGGTGATGGAGGAGCAGAGGATGGACTCAACGATGGCAGTGTAGAAGTGCACCATCATTTTCTTCGGCAGGTTGAATTTCTTCAGCTGCCTCAGGAAGAACATCCTCTGCTGGGCCTTCTTGGCGATGGAGCTGATGTTCAGTTCCCACTTGAGGTCCTGGGAAATGATGGAGCCCAGGAAGAGGAAGGACTCCACAGCGTCGACGGGGGAGTCACCCAGGGTGAGAGGGGCGTGTGGGGCTGCGTTCTTTCTGAAGTCCACAACCATCTCCACTGTCTTCAGAGCGTTGAGCTCCAGGTTGTTCTGGCTGCACCAGGTCTCCAGGTGGTCAGTCTCCCACCTGTAGGCGGACTCGTCCCCACCAGAGATGAGTCCAATGAGGGTGGTGTCATCCGCGAACTTCAGGAGCTTGATGGACTGGTGACTGGAGGTGCAGCTGTTGGTGTACAGCGAGAAGAGCAGAGGGGAAAGAACGCAGCCTTGGGGGGAACCGGTGCTGGTGGTCCGAGAGCCTGAGACGTGTTTCCCCAGCCTCACGTGCTGCTTCCTGTCAGACAGGAAGTCTGTGATCCACCTGCAGGTGGAGTCGGGCACGTGCAGCTGGGAGAGCTTGTCCTGCAGCAGAGACAGGATGATGGTGTTGAAAGCAGAGCTGAAGTTCGCGAACAGGATGCTATGCTGGAGGATGTGGTGGAGAGCCATGTTGACAGCATCGTCTACAGACCTGTTGGCCCTGTAGGCGAACTGCAGAGGGTCCAGGAGTGGGTCAGTCAGGGTTTTGAGGTGGGACAGGACCAGGCGCTCAAAAGACTTCATGACCACAGAGGTCAGGGCGACGGGCCTGTAGTCATTGAGTCCTGTGATCCTGGGTTTCTTGGGGACGGGGATGCTGGTGGAGGCCTTGAAGCAGGCTGGCACGTGGCATGTCTCCAGGGAGGTGTTGAAGATCTCAGTGAACACCGGAGACAGCTGATCAGCACAGTGCTTCAGGGTGGAGGGGGAGACAGAGTCCGGGCCCGCTGCTTTGCGGGGGTTCTGCTTTTTGAAGAGCCTGTTGACGTCCCTCTCCAGAATAGTGAGGGTCGTCACTGGGGAGGCGTGAGCCTCCGATGGGCTGGGGGAGGGGGAGATGATGGTCTGTGGCTGGCTGATGGGCCTGTGGGGCGTGGCGTCAGGACTGCTCCATTGTCTTTCAAAGCGACAGTAGAACTCGTTCAGCTCGTCTGTAGGCGGAGGTCGTTCATGGCGTGGGGGGTTTAGGCTTGTAGTTGGTGATCTGCCTGAGCCTCTCCAGACAGAAGCAGAGTCACTTGCTGAGAGCTGTTGTTGCAGTTTCTCAGAGTACAGTCGTTTAGCATCACTCACCGCCTTGCTAAACCTGTATTTTGACTCTGTGTACAAGTCCTTGTCCCCCCTCCTGAATGCCTGGTCCTTGTGCAGTCTTAGCTTTCTGAGTTCCGCTGTGAATCAGGGTTTGTCGTTGTTATAACTCACCCTGGTGCTGGTTGGAACACAGCTGTCCTCACAGAAGCTGATGTAGGAAGTTACAGCCTCTGTGTACTCATCCAGACTGTTAGTAGCAGTCCTGAAGACATCCCAGTCTGTACAGTCCAAGCACGCCCGAAGATCCTCCAGAGTCTCACTGGTCCACTTCTTGAACTTCCTCACTACAGGTTTGCAGAGCTTTAGTTTCTGCCTGTATGAGGGAATCAGGTGAACCATGGCGTGGTCAGAGTTTCCCAGAGCAGCACGAGGAACGGCGTGATAAGCCCCACTGATTGTGGTGTAACAGTGGTCCAGAATGCTCTTCTCTCTAGTAGGGCATTTAATAAACTGTCTGTATTTAGGGAGTTCATGGCTGAGGTTTCCTTTGTTAAAGTCCCCAAGGACAATAACTAAAGAGTCCGGGTAGGTCCGCTCCACACACCGTATCTGCTCGTCCATTCTTGTGAAAGGTGAGCGCACCTTTCACAAGAATGTCCAGTAATTCCACAGAGGTTAAAAAAGTTGGAAATAAGTCCGCTGGGGTTGTTACCCTGATGTTCATGAGCTCATCTCTGGTGAAAGAGCTCCGGGAATCGCAGCAGAAAGCAGCATTTAAGACAAAAAGAACAAATAACAATGAGCACCTACAAACCGAGACAGCCATCGTCGGCGCCATCTTGAAGAGTCCTGATGGAGCGTGAGGTCTTGGTCCTGATGGAGTGTGAGGTCTTGGTCCTGATGGGGCGTGAGGTCTTGGTCCTGATGGAGCGTGAGGTCTTGGTCCTGATGGAGCATGAGGTCTTGGTCCTGATGGAGCGTGAGGGATTGGTCCTGATGGAGCGTGAGGTCTTGGTCCTGATGGAGCGTGAGGTCTTGGTCCTGATGGACCTCAGCCTCCTGCCAGAGGGAAGGGACTCAAACAGTTTGTGTCCAGGGTGAGAGGGGTCAGCTACAATCTTCCTAGCTCACTTCAGAGTCCTGGAAGCGAACAAGTCCTGGAGGGACGGCAGCTTACAGCCAATCACCTCTCAGCAGAGCGGATGATGCTTTGCTATCAGAGGTCTTTGAGGAGTATTCAAAGGGTCCAAAGCTAGATACCAGAGGTCTTTGAGTTGTTTAAAATGGTCCTTAGGTAGATACTTTGAGGAGTTTCAAAGGTTCCTTAGCCATATACCAGAGGTCTTTGAGGAGTATTCAAAGCTTCCAAAGACCTTCACTGGTGGTAACCCACATCCGCTTCAAAACATTGGTAGTTGCGTACCGTGCTGCGAACAGATCAGGTCCAATCTACATCCAGGACATGGTAAAACCGTATACCTCCTTCCAGCACCCTGGAGCCTCCTCTCAGCACCATGGAGCCTCCTCTAGCACCCTGGAGCCTCCTTTCAGGACCCTGGAACCTCCTCTCAGCACCCTGGAGCCTCCTCTCAGCACCCTGGAGCCTCCTTTCAGCACCCTGGAGCCTCCTTTCAGCACCCTGGAACCTCCTCTCAGCACCCTGGAGCCTCTTTTCAGCACCCTGGAGCCTCTTTTCAGCACCCTGGAACCTCCTCTCAGCACCCTGGAGCCTCTTTTCAGCACCCTGGAACCTCCTCTCAGCACCCTGGAGCCTCCTTTCAGCACCCTGGAACCTCCTCTCAGCACCCTGGAGCCTCTTTTCAGCACCCTGGAGCCTCTTTTCAGCACCCTGGAACCTCCTCTCAGCACCCTGGAGCCTCTTTTCAGCACCCTGGAACCTCCTCTCAGCACCCTGGAGCCTCTTTTCAGCACCCTGGAACCTCCTCTCAGCACCCTGGAGCCTCTTTTCAGCACCGTGGAACCTCCTCTCAGCACCCTGGAGCCTCTTTTCAGCACCCTGGAACCTCCTCTCAGCACCCTGGCATAAGCTTTCCCCGGGAGGCTGAGCAATGTGACCCTGATAGTTCAGCACACTCTCCGGTTCTCCTTCTTAAAGATGGGAACCAGCACCCCAGTCATCAGTTCATGGGCACTGATCCTGACCCCCATGAGACATTGAAGAGGCGTGTCAGCCAAGACAGGCCAACAATGTCCAGCGTCTTCAGCATCTCATCCACCAAGGAGCTTTGACTACCTTAGTGCCTCCAGCAGGGATATGGGTGTGACCCCAAGTCTTCAGGCGCTGCCCCCTCTCCAGGGGACATGTTGCCCGGGTTTAGGAGTTCCTCAAATCATAAACATATATTAAAACTAAAACCTAAACTCCAGTAGAATAATATATTAAATCATTGAATATAATGATCTTTATATTACGTCTTTACAGCATCATGAAGAATACAAAGTTTCATTTGAACAGAAAAAAATCTTCTGATCATTAAAATCAAAGAAGTGATGAATAAAAGATTAAAGTCAAGCTGAGTACAAATTTAAACATTTACCTTCGTTATTATTATTCGTGGACATAATGTGATCAGCACCAGTAGCCGTGGTAACCGTGGTTACCATTGAACCAGTCTCCATCACATGAACAGGAAAGAAAAATGTTTTTTAACGAAGAAGAAGAAGAAGAAGAAGAAGAAGAAGAAGAAGAAGAAGAAGAAGAAGGTGGTTAAGGATGTTCTTTCTACAGATCAGAACCAGAGCCTCACAGGGTTCACCAGTTCAGACCTGGTTCAGGCCCAGTCTAAACCAGGTCTGAGCTGGTTCAGGCCCAGTCTAAACCAGTTCAGACCTGGTTCAGGCCCAGTCTAAACCAGTTCAGACCTGGTTCAGGCCCAGTCTAAACCAGGTCTGAGCTGGTTCAGGCCCAGTCTAAACCAGCTCAGACCTGGTTCAGGCCCAGTCTAAACCAGGTCTGAGCTGGTTCAGGCCCAGTCTAAACCAGCTCAGACCTGGTTCAGGCCCAGTCTAAACCAGCTCAGACCTGGTTCAGGCCCAGTCTAAACCAGCTCAGACCTGGTTCAGGCCCAGTCTAAACCAGCTCAGACCTGGTTCAGGCCCAGTCTAAACCAGCTCAGACCTGGTTCAGGCCCAGTCTAAACCAGCTCAGACCTGGTTCAGGCCCAGTCTAAACCAGCTCAGACCTGGTTCAGGCCCACTCTAAACCAGTTCAGACCTGGTTCAGGCCCAGTCTAAACCAGTTCAGACCTGGTTCAGGCCCAGTCTAAACCAGCTCAGGCTCAGATCTTCTTTATGTCTCGTCTCCTCTTCATGTCTCCTCTTCATCATCATGTCTCCTCTTCATGTCTCCTCTTCATCATCATGTCTCCTCTTCATGTCTCCTCTTCATCATCATGTCTCCTCTTCATGTCTCCTCTTCATCTTCTCTCCTCTTCATGTCTCGTCTCCTCTTCATGTCTCCTCTTCATCATCATGTCTCCTCTTCATGTCTCCTCTTCATCATCATGTCTCCTCTTCATGTCTCCTCTTCATCATCATGTCTCCTCTTCATGTCTCCTCTTCATCATCATGTCTCCTCTTCATGTCTCCTCTTCATCTTCTCTCCTCTTCATGTCTCGTCTCCTCTTCATATCTCCTCTTCATCATCATGTCTCCTCTTCATCTTCTCTCCTCTTCATGTCTCCTCTTCATGTCTCCTCTTCATCATCATGTCTCCTCTTCATGTCTCGTCTCCTCTTCATGTCTCCTCTTCATCATCATGTCTCCTCTTCATGTCTCCTCTTCATCTTCTCTCCTCTTCATCTTCTCTCCTCTTCATGTCTCCTCTTCATCTTCTCTCCTCTTCATGTCTCCTCTTCATGTCTCCTCTTCATCATCATGTCTCCTCTTCATGTCTCGTCTCCTCTTCATGTCTCCTCTTCATCATCATGTCTCCTCTTCATGTCTCCTCTTCATCTTCTCTCCTCTTCATGTCTCCTCTTCATCTTCTCTCCTCTTCATCTTCTCTCCTCTTCATGTCTCCTCTTCATGTCTCCTCTTCATCTTCTCTCCTCTTCATGTCTCCTCTTCATGTCTCCTCTTCATCATCATGTCTCCTCTTCATGTCTCCTCTTCATCATCATGTCTCCTCTTCATCTTCATGTCTCCTCTTCATGTCTCCTCTTCATCTTCATATCTCCTCTTCATGTCTCCTCTTCATCTTCTCTCCTCTTCATGTCTCCTCTTCATCTTCATGTCCCACGTGAAAGGTCATCCAGGTCTTGATGTCTTTAAGACACGCTTGAAGTTTAGCGACCTGGTGGATTTCATCTGGCTTGATTGACAGATATAGTTGAGTATCATCAGCATAGCAGTGAAAGTTTATGGAGTGTTTTCTGATAATATTGCCTAAGGGAAGCATATATAAGGTGAATAAAATTGGTCCAAGCACAGAACCTTGAGGAACTCCATGACGAACGGCGGTGGTCATCGAGGCCTCATCGTTTACAAATACAAACTGAGATCTATCTGATAAATACGACTTAAACCAGCTTAATGCTGTACCTTTAATACCAATCGACTGGTCTAGTCTCTGTAATAAGATGTCATGGTCAATGGTGTCGAATGCTGCACTAAGGTCTAACAGGACCAGTACAGAGACAAGTCCTTTATCAGCACTAAGGTCTAACAGGACAAGTACAGAGACAAGTCCCCTATCTGATGCAACTAGAAGGTCATTAGTAATTGTCACTAGTGCTGTCTCTGTGCGATGATGCTTTCTAAATCCTGACTGAAATTCCTCAAATAAACTATTGTTATGTAAAAAGTCGCACAACTGGTTTGCGACTACCTTCTCCAGTATCTTAGAGAGGAAGGGAAGGTTAGAGATAGGTCTGTAGTTAGCCAACACCTCTGGATCCAGAGTGGGCTTTTTAAGAAGAGGTTTAATTACAGCTACTTTAAAAGACTGTGGTACATGACCCATTAGTAAAGACCCATTGATAATATCTAGTAGAGAGGTGCTAATTAAAGGTAAAACTTCCTTAAACAGCTTAGTCGGAACAGGGTCTAGGAGACAGGTAGAAGATTTAGAAGTAGAAACCATTGAAGACAGTTGGTCGAGGTTGATGGTAAAAAAATCCATCCAGACGCACAGCAGGGCCCACAGCCTCCTCCATGGCCATCCCACCTGAGGATGGACCGGCAGTAGTTGAGGGCAGGAGATCACCGATCCTGTCTCTAATGGCCATAATCTTATCATTGAAGAAGTTCATAAAGTCATTACTACTGAGGTCTATAGGAATACACGGATCCACCGAGCTATGACTCTCAGCCAGCCTGGCCACAGTGCTAAAGAGAAACCTAGGGTTGCTCTTGTTTTTCTCTATTAGTGATGAGTAGTAGGCTCCTCTGGCATTACGGAGGGCCTTCTTATATGTTCTCAGACTATCCCGCCAAACCAACCGGGACTCCTCCAGACCGTTGGAGCGCCATATGCCCTCAAGCTTCCTGATGCTTGCTTCAATATGCGGGTCTGAGGGTTGTACCATGGAGCGAGCCTCCTTTGCTTAATGATCCTCTTTTTTAGAGGGGCTATCGAGTCCAGCGTCACTCTCAGTGAGCCAGTAGCACCATCGACGAGCTGATCAATCTGGGAGGGAGTAAAGTTATCACAGGAGTCATCTGTTATATTGAGACGTGGTAATGAATCAAATACAGAAGGAATCGCTTCCTTAAATCTAGCAACAGCACCGTCAGTTAGACATCTGGTGTAAAAACTCTTGCCTAACGCTGTACAATCTGGTAGCATAAACTCAAAAGTTATAAGGCAATGGTCTGATAAAAGAGGGTTCTGTGGAAACACTACTAAGTGCTCCACATCAATGCCATATGTAAGAACAAGGTCGAGGGTGTGGTTAAAGCAGTGAGTCGGTTCCTGTACTCTCTGACAGAAGCCAATCGAATCCAACAATAAGCTAAATGCAACACTAAGGCTATCATTGCTAACATCCACATGAATATTAAAATCACCTACAATAATAACCTTATCAGTCTTAAGGACCAAACTTGACAAAAACTCAGAAAATTCAGATATAAATTCGGAGTACAAACCTGGTGCTCGGTATACCACGACAAACAGAATGGGCTGTACTGTTTTCCAGGTTGGATGTGAAATACTAAGAACGAGGCTTTCAAATGAGTTGCAGCTCAATCCAGGTTTAGGACCCATCAGCAGACCCGAGTCAAAGATGGCAGCTACTCCACCTCCTCGGCCGGTGTCTCGAGGAATGTTCATATTAACATGACTTGGAGGAGTAGATTCATTTAGGCTGACATATTCCTCATGTCTCAGCCAGGTTTCAGTAAGACAAAATACATCAATATGGTTGTCAGATATTAATTCATTTACTAATACAGCTTTAGAAGACAAAGATCTAATATTTAGGAGTCCACATTTAATTATCCTATCGTGTTGCACTATTGCAGTAGTGGTGTTAACCTTTCTGAGGTTGTTTTCTATAACTCCTCTTTTGGTTACTTTTGATTTAATTAATGTAAGTGGCCGTGGGACAGACACAGTCTCTATAGAGTTAAAGATGGGCAGCTGCCCTAAAGAAAATGCAGGAAGTGCAGAGAAGGGTGTAAGACTACAACTCTGCTTCTGCTTCCTGGTCTGTCATGCACGAGGTCGACCAATAAGCTTGGTCATATTTGCAGAAAGGAGATCCGCTCCATCCGAAGTGGGATGGATGCCGTCACCCCTAATCAGACCTGGGTTTCCCCGGAAAGACCGCCAGTTATCTACGAAGCCCACATTGTTTGCTGGACACCACCGTGACAACCAACGGTGGAAAGTTGACATGCGGCTATACATCTCATCAGTCACCGTGTTTGGGAGCGGGCCAGAGAAGACTACCGAGTCCGCCATTGTTTTGGCGTAAGCACACACCGACTCCACGCCGATTTTAGTGACTTCCGAGTGGCGAAGCCGGGAGTCATTAAAGCCGACGTGTATTACAATCTCACTGTATTTACGTTTGTCTTTAGCCAACAGTTTTAAATAGGACTCAACGTCGCCCGCCCTGGCCCCAGAAATACATTTGACTGTGGTCCCTGGTTTCGCAATCTTCACGTTTCTAACAATTGAGCTCCCGACAACCAAGGTTGGTTTCTCAGTGCCGCTGAGTGGCGAGAGGCTAGAAACGGGGAGAGGGTGGCGGTGTCCAGAGGACTGCTTAGATCCCGGCTTCTGCCTCCCTCGTACAGTCACCCAGTCCCTCGGCTGCTCGGGGGCTGCCGGGGAACAGTTAACGCTAACAGAAGCTAAAG
>JBAMJR010000642.1:0-7500 GCA_038501785.1 Myoxocephalus aenaeus | reverse complement strand
TATATATATATGCAATGTTTGGTAATCTAATTTTAAAAGTTTTGAAAGATATTTACTTCATAATTATGAAATATTATTAATTATTATAAACTATAATATAATTGTAGTTAAGCCTCTAGATCATACATGTACATGCTTGCTCTGATCTGATTGGCTTCCCTTAGTCTGACGTCACGCAATTTGAAATGGATTTAACCATGAAAGGGCGCCAACGTGACGTGACGTAAACAGACACCAGACTTCCGGTTCAAGCTGACGGCAAAATAAAATGTAAAACCTATTTCTGGTTGGTGTTTTTTGATCTTACGTGAATGAAGTTGGTTTGACTTGTATCCTAATAACTAGAACTAAAAGGTTTAGTATTGTGATGGTTATTATACGAGAGCAATAATGAATAAGTATTTACTTTGGTTTGATAAAACTGTGATTTTACCAAATGTTGAAATCAACAACTTTTGATAATCCTCTAACTAATAACTATATTTTATCTATAATTAATGGATAGTTAGGAAAGAAAGGAGCAGTAAAATTAAATGACCTTTCATAAAACTATGAAACACATTGTATTTCATGACTGTAGTGGACTGTATTTCCTATAACTGATTATTGGGATATTAGTTAATAGTCAGGAGCATTTATAGTAATTAAACTATCAAATTAAAAACCAAAATAATCTGTGGCAAAGAAACCCGGAAACGACTGAGCTTTTGTTTTGAAGGCCAGAGCTCACCTTGAACCGGAAGTGTTGATGTAGTGTCTGTAAACTTGAAGAGAAGGTCAACAACAACAAGCCGTTAGCTAGCGGCGGGTTCACTGTTCAGAGTCACCGGACGACGTCACGCTCCGGTTTAACGGCGCACGCTCCCGGTCATCTCACAGGCTAACTTCCGGTTAGCTCCGTTAGCTGTTAGCATGCAGTGCGTTAACGTTCTGAAGAAGAGAAGTTTGGAACCGGAAGTGGATTCATGGCGCTGCAGAGCGGTGAGTGATGAAGATGATGATGAAGGTGTTCAGATTACTGCAGTAAAGGTACTAATACCACGTTGTGAAAATACTCCCCTGCAAGTAATAGTATGAGATATAGTACAGTACAAAGTACACTATGTACCTCTGACATGTAGTACAGTACAAAGTACAATAAGTACCTCTGACATTTAGTACAGTACAAAGTACAATAAGTACCTCTGACATGTAGTACAGTACAAAGTACAATATGTACCTCTGATATTTAGTACAGTACAAAGTACAATATGTACCTCTGACATGTAGTACAGTACAAAGTACAATATGTACCTCTGAGATGTAGTACAGTACAAAGTACAATAAGTACCTCTGACATGTAGTACAGTACAAAGTACAATATGTACCTCTGAGATGTAGTACAGTACAAAGTACAATAAGTACCTCTGACATGTAGTACAGTACAAAGTACAATATGTACCTCTGACATGTAGTACAGTACAAAGTACAATAAGTACCTCTGACATGTAGTACAGTACAAAGTACAATATGTACCTCTGAGATGAAGTAGTGCAGTATAAAGTGCAATAGGTACCTCTGATATGTAGTACAGTACAAAGTACAATAAGTACCTCTGAGAAGTAGTACAGTAAAAAGTACAATAAGTACCTCTGAGAAGTAGTACAGTAAAAAGTACAATAAGTACCTCTGAGAAGTAGTGCAGTATAAAGTACAATAAGTACCTCTGAGAAGTAGTACAGTAAAAAGTACAATAAGTACCTCTGAGAAGTAGTACAGTATAAAGTACAATAAGTACCTCTGAGAAGTAGTACAGTATAAAGTACCTCTGAGAAGTAGTACAGTATAAAGTACCTCTGAGAAGTAGTACAGTATAAAGTACCTCTGAGATGTAGTACAGTAAAAAGTACAATAAGTACCTAGATGACGATGTTTTGTTTTCAGAAGCGAGTGTGTTTGGGGGCGGAGCTTCAGATGCCTGAGTGTCCAATGGAAACGTCCCACAGCTTTACGGTGTCCAATCAGCAACAAGAGCAGCAGGTGTGTTCAGGTCGCTGTGAAACACTCAAGAAAGTTTAGACCAGATAATGTACTATTACTAGATAATGTACTATTACTAGATAATGTACTATTACTAGATAATGTACTATTACTAGATAATGTACTATTACTAGATAATGTACAGGGCTCCAGACTAACTTTTTTTACTAGGAGCACAGTGGCCCCTAACTTAAAATTTTAGGGGCGCAAGCAGAAAATGTAGGGGCGCACACTATAAATCGACTTGCAAAGTTTTCCTATCGTTTTCACTGTATTACTGATAAATACTTTGACAATAAATGCATACACTACAATCTTGAACTCGCGCAGCCACTCATCGCGAAAGCTGAATTTCCTGCCTTTTTTCACCACGACCGTTTCCTCACAATCTGAGTCGGACTCATTCTCGGGATTTGTCTTCTCTAGATCATTAGGTTTAGGAAGAAAGTACGAACTGATAGTCCGGTTCTCCATTGTCCATTGTTTACAGGAGACACCGCTATGTGAAATCTGTGGATTCGCGCGATAACCCCCAAGACCCGCCTCTTTTCACACATTAGCCTATCACAGTGGTCATTCGCCCCCCCCCCCCCCCCCCCCCAGGCATCACCGCTAACCAGGCACGTGCACAAGCATTTTGGGGGCAGGTGCTCAAACCAAAAAAAGGGCAACCATCGCCAAAATTATTTATGAAATTAAAAATAATAAATAAAAAACAGTAGGATATTTTCAACTTATAAATTTATTTTTGTTAACAAACTAACTAAAATCATCAAATTGAATAAATAAATGAATAACAGGCAACTTTCCGTGTCTCTCCTGACCAGGCACAACAGTAGGTAAAGGAATGTTGAGCCTCTGCTTCTCTGAGCACCTTGAAATATCTCCTGAACTTCTCCTCAGACCTCAATGCTTATTGTGTGAATTACACCATCAGTTAGCTTGAGGCTGTGGAGCGGTCCAGGCTTTCTTGTTGCAGAGCGTTTGATGAAGAGCAGTGACTTCACATGCTGGGTGCTGATTTCCATGCAGAGGATGAATGCCAAGTTAATCGCATTTTTGTACATTTTTTCTAGCTATGAATTCTCGTGACATTTATAAACACGTCGGACCAGTTGCGACGTAATGTTTTCAGCGGCGTTAATGTTGTGGTTAATTTATCACCAAACAACGTCGGGGGGGGATTGCACAACACCGTCACTACCCGTTTGTCTGATGCTGCGGGTCAGAGCAGAAGTAGCTGCACCCGTCTGGCGCTCAGCGCTGCATGAGCACTACGTGGAGGAGGAGGGGCGCGCGGGGGCTCGTGAGCGCCGCGGAGCATGTCGGGGAGAAATTCTCACAAGAACTCAAATAAAGCAACATAATAAAAAATATATATTACTGGTCGCGGATGCGCGAGTAGATGAAAAATGTAGTCGCACAGTGTCTAATTTTAGGCGCAAAATGAGACCATTTGGTCGCAGTCTGGAGCCCTGATGTACTATTCATAATTAAGCAATAAGGTACTGGAGGCAGTACTGTGTCTACAATAATGTAACGTTCAAGGGAGTTGTTAAACCCTTGAACGTTACATTATTGTAGACACAGTACTGCCTCCAGTACCTTATTGCTTAATAATACGGTACCTGACTTTATAAATGTAATAGTAAGCTGCCTTTCAGCACAACATAGTTGTAGCCACCGAACGTTGTGTATCGCATTTCAGCGACAGAGAAAATAGTCCCGTATATATATATATATATATATATATATATATATATATATATATATATATATATATATATATATACACATACGGGGCTGTAAACCTGACCAGGCCGGGTGACAGCAGGTGGAGGATGCCTCTCAGCATGTAAAGAAGTGCTCTCGCTGCTTTTCTCCGTCATGTTTCTCCTCCATGATGTTTAGAGAACTCGCCTCGCGTCGGGAAATTACCGACGTAATTATCTCTCACTGGAAATGATCAGGATGCTGTGATCAGACCCTTTTCATTCCTCATCTGAGTTTCCGGTTTTATGCAGTCGCTCCCCGCTAACTAGTCTCTCTCAGAGTGTTAACTAGTCTCTCAGAGTGTTAACTAGTCTCTCTCAGAGCGTTAACTAGTCTCTCAGTGTTAACTAGTCTCTCTCAGAGTGTTAACTAGTCTCTCTCAGAGCGTTAACTAGTCTCTCAGTGTTAACTAGTCTCTCTCAGAGTGTTAACTAGTCTCTCAGAGCATTAAATAGTCTCTCTCAGAGTGTTAACTAGTCTCTCAGAGTGTTAACTAGTCTCTCTCAGAGCGTTAACTAGTCTCTCAGTGTTAACTAGTCTCTCTCAGAGCGTTAACTAGTCTCTCAGTGTTAACTAGTCTCTCTCAGAGCGTTAACTAGTCTCTCTCAGAGTGTTAACTAGTCTCTCAGAGTGTTAACTAGTCTCTCTCAGAGCGTTAACTAGTCTCTCAGTGTTAACTAGTCTCTCTCAGAGTGTTAACTAGTCTCTCAGAGCATTAAATAGTCTCTCTCAGAGTGTTAACTAGTCTCTCTCAGAGTGTTAACTAGTCTCTCAGAGCGTTAACTAGTCTCTCAGAGTGTTAACTAGTCTCTCAGAGCGTTAACTAGTCTCTCTCAGAGTGTTAACTAGTCTCTCAGAGCGTTAACTAGTCTCTCAGAGTGTTAACTAGTCTCTCAGTGTTAACTAGTCTCTCAGAGCGTTAACTAGTCTCTCAGAGTGTTAACTAGTCTCTCAGTGTTAACTAGTCTCTCAGAGCGTTAACTAGTCTCTCAGAGTGTTAACTAGTCTCTCAGTGTTAACTAGTCTCTCAGTGTTAACTAGTCTCTCAGAGTGTTAACTAGTCTCTCAGTGTTAACTAGTCTCTCAGAGTTAACTAGTCTCTCAGTGTTAACTAGTCTCTCAGAGTTAACTAGTCTCTCAGAGCGTTAACTAGTCTCTCAGAGCGTTAACTAGTCTCTCAGTGTTAACTAGTCTCTCAGAGTGTTAACTAGTCTCTCAGTGTTAACTAGTCTCTCAGTGTTAACTAGTCTCTCAGAGTGTTAACTAGTCTCTCAGAGTTAACTAGTCTCTCAGTGTTAACTAGTCCCTCAGTGTTAACTAGTCTCTCAGAGTGTTAACTAGTCTCTCAGTGTTAACTAGTCTCTCAGTGTTAACTAGTCTCTCAGTGTTAACTAGTCTCTCAGAGTTAACTAGTCTCTCAGAGTTAACTAGTCTCTCAGAGCGTTAACTAGTCTCTCAGAGTTAACTAGTCTCTCAGTGTTAACTAGTCTCTCAGTGTTAACTAGTCTCTCAGAGTTAACTAGTCTCTCAGAGTTAACTAGTCTCTCAGAGTGTTAACTAGTCTCTCAGAGTTAACTAGTCTCTCAGTGTTAACTAGTCTCTCAGAGCGTTAACTAGTCTCTCAGAGCGTTAACTAGTCTCTCAGAGCGTTAACTAGTCTCTCAGAGCGTTAACTAGTCTCTCAGAGCGTTAACTAGTCTCTCAGAGTTAACTAGTCTCTCGGAGTTAACTAGTCTCAGAGTGTTAACTAGTCTCTCAGAGCGTTAACTAGTCTCTCAGTGTTAACTAGTCTCAGAGCGTTAACTAGTCTCTCAGAGTTAACTAGTCTCTCAGAGTGTTAACTAGTCTCTCAGAGTGTTAACTAGTCTCTCAGTGTTAACTAGTCTCTCAGTGTTAACTAGTCTCTCAGAGCGTTAACTAGTCTCTCAGAGTTAACTAGTCTCTCAGAGTTAACTAGTCTCTCAGAGCGTTAACTAGTCTCTCAGAGCGTTAACTAGTCTCTCAGAGTTAACTAGTCTCTCGGAGTTAACTAGTCTCTCAGTGTTAACTAGTCTCAGAGTGTTAACTAGTCTCTCAGAGCGTTAACTAGTCTCTCAGTGTTAACTAGTCTCAGAGCGTTAACTAGTCTCTCAGAGTTAACTAGTCTCTCAGAGTGTTAACTAGTCTCTCAGAGTGTTAACTAGTCTCTCAGTGTTAACTAGTCTCAGAGCGTTAACTAGTCTCTCAGAGTTAACTAGTCTCTCAGAGTTAACTAGTCTCTCAGAGTGTTAACTAGTCTCTCAGAGTGTTAACTAGTCTCTCAGTGTTAACTAGTCTCTCAGTGTTAACTAGTCTCTCAGAGCGTTAACTAGTCTCTCAGAGTTAACTAGTCTCTCAGAGTTAACTAGTCTCTCAGAGCGTTAACTAGTCTCTCAGAGCGTTAACTAGTCTCTCAGAGTTAACTAGTCTCTCGGAGTTAACTAGTCTCTCAGTGTTAACTAGTCTCAGAGTGTTAACTAGTCTCTCAGAGCGTTAACTAGTCTCTCAGTGTTAACTAGTCTCAGAGCGTTAACTAGTCTCTCAGAGTTAACTAGTCTCTCAGTGTTAACTAGTCTCTCAGAGTGTTAACTAGTCTCTCAGAGTGTTAACTAGTCTCTCAGTGTTAACTAGTCTCAGAGCGTTAACTAGTCTCTCAGAGTTAACTAGTCTCTCAGAGTTAACTAGTCTCTCAGAGTGTTAACTAGTCTCTCAGAGCGTTAACTAGTCTCTCAGTGTTAACTAGTCTCAGAGCGTTAACTAGTCTCTCAGAGTTAACTAGTCTCTCAGAGTGTTAACTAGTCTCTCAGTGTTAACTAGTCTCTCAGTGTTAACTAGTCTCAGAGCGTTAACTAGTCTCTCAGTGTTAACTAGTCTCTCAGAGTTAACTAGTCTCTCAGTGTTAACTAGTCTCTCAGTGTTAACTAGTCTCAGAGCGTTAACTAGTCTCTCAGTGTTAACTAGTCTCTCAGAGTTAACTAGTCTCTCAGTGTTAACTAGTCTCTCAGTGTTAACTAGTCTCTCAGTGTTAACTAGTCTCTCAGAGTTAACTAGTCTCTCAGAGTTAACTAGTCTCTCAGAGTGTTAACTAGTCTCTCAGAGTGTTAACTAGTCTCTCAGTGTTAACTAGTCTCTCAGTGTTAACTAGTCTCTCAGTGTTAACTAGTCTCAGAGCGTTAACTAGTCTCTCAGTGTTAACTAGTCTCTCAGTGTTAACTAGTCTCTCAGAGTTAACTAGTCTCTCAGTGTTAACTAGTCTCTCAGTGTTAACTAGTCTCTCAGAGTTAACTAGTCTCTCAGTGTTAACTAGTCTCTCAGAGTTAACTAGTCTCTCAGAGTTAACTAGTCTCTCAGTGTTAACTAGTCTCTCAGTGTTAACTAGTCTCTCAGAGTTAACTAGTCTCTCAGTGTTAACTAGTCTCTCAGTGTTAACTAGTCTCTCAGAGTTAACTAGTCTCTCAGTGTTAACTAGTCTCTCAGTGTTAACTAGTCTCTCAGTGTTAACTAGTCTCTCAGAGTTAACTAGTCTGTGTCAGCAGGAACAGACTCATTCCTCCAACATGTTTTAACTGTCAGGCTTGAAATGAAACTAAAGCTGAGTTTAAATCAGCTGTTCTTCTCAGTGGTCACTGGTATGTAAACAGTACACCCTGTGACTCACTCTCAACCAATCAGAAGGCTTGATTTCATCTA
>JBAMJR010000639.1:0-47177 GCA_038501785.1 Myoxocephalus aenaeus | reverse complement strand
GGAGGAGTCACACGGGTGAGGCCCGTGAAGGGGAGGAGTCACACGGGTGAGGCCCGTGAAGGGGAGGAGTCACACGGGTGAGGCCCGTGAAGGGGAGGAGTCACACAGGTGAGGCCCGTGAAGGGGAGGAGTCACACAGGTGAAGCCCGTGAAGGGGAGGAGTCACACAGGTGAGGTCCGTGGGGGGAGGAGTCACACAGGTGAAGCCCGTGAAGGGGAGGAGTCACACAGGTGAGGCCCGTGAAGGGGAGGAGTCACACAGGTGAGGTCCGTGAAGGGGAGGAGTCACACAGGTGAGGCCCGTGAAGGGGAGGAGTCAATCAGGTGAGGCCCGTGAAGGGGAGGAGTCACACAGGTGAGGTCCGTGAAGGGGAGGAGTCACACAGGTGAGGTCCGTGAAGGGGAGGAGTCACACAGGTGAGGTCCGTGAAGGGGAGGAGTCACACAGGTGAGGCCCGTGAAGGGGAGGAGTCACACGGGTGAGGCCCGTGAATGGGAGGAGTCACACGGGTGAGGTCCGTGAAGGGGAGGAGTCACACGGGTGAGGCCTGTGAAGGGGAGGAGTCACACGGGTGAGGCCCGTGAAGGGGAGGAGTCACACGGGTGAGGCCTGTGAAGGGGAGGAGTCACACGGGTGAGGCCCGTGAATGGGAGGAGTCACACGGGTGAGGTCCGTGAAGGGGAGGAGTCACACGGGTGAGGCCTGTGAAGGGGAGGAGTCACACGGGTGAGGTCCGTGAAGGGGAGGAGTCACACGGGTGAGGCCGTGAAGGGGAGGAGTCACACAGGTGAGGCCCGTGAAGGGGAGGAGTCACACAGGTGAGGCCCGTGAAGGGGAGGAGTCACACAGGTGAGGCCCGTGAAGGGGAGGAGTCACACAGGTGAGGCCCGTGAAGGGGAGGAGTCACACAGGTGAGGCCCGTGAAGGAGAGGAGTCACACAGGTGAGGCTCGTGAAGGGGAGGAGTCACACAGGTGAGGCCCGTGAAGGAGAGGAGTCACACAGGTGAGGCTCGTGAAGGGGAGGAGTCACACAGGTGAGGCCCGTGAAGGAGAGGAGTCACACAGGTGAGGCCCGTGAAGGGGAGGAGTCACACAGGTGAGGCCCGTGAAGGAGAGGAGTCACACAGGTGAGGCCCGTGAAGGGGAGTTACCTCCGTGAGACAGCACCCTGAGGTACGGCTCCAGGACGCTCATGTTGACCCGGCTCTCCTGCGGCGGCTCGCCGGTGGAGAAGCAGCGCCACCTGGTGCCGCGCCCGTCCACCACGTCCTCCCGCTCCAGAGCTCCTGGCTCGCTGCGGTCCAACCCAGAACCGAACCCGGACCGGGGGCTGGAGCCGAACGCCCTGCGGCGCCGGGACGCCACGCCGAGACGCCGCAGCTCACCTGGGGAAACAGTCCGGGGGCGGTGGTTAAAAAGGGTCGACATCAACAGGGGTTGACCTTTGACCTCTCACCTTCCAGGTCGTAGAAGGGGAAGGTCAGCGACTCGCTGTCCGAGGGCGTCTCCATGCCGTCCAGGTCGAAGTCGTCGTCATCGTCAGGGGAGGGCGAGAGGAAGGCCGAGGGGAAGTCGCCTGAAACTGTCGACTCGCTGCGACCTGCAGAAGATTATTATTATTATTTTATAGCATTATTATTTTTAATTTATAGCATTTTTATTATTATTATTTTATAGCATTATTATTTTTAAGGCTGAGCCCTACAGAGGAAACTCATTCCGGCCGCTTGTATCTGCGACCACGTTCTCCCCCGGCTGCCTCTAGATATCCTGTCAGTGAAGGCCGGGAACAGGACCGGTGATGGAGGCCAACACCCACCGGGAACGTGTCTGACTTACTACCGAGGATACGAACACAGCTCCTACTGCAGGACAGAGACCGGATGGCACCCCATACTCCCACAGCACCCCCCACAAAAACCCCAGAGGGACCCGGTCTCCAAGTCTACAAAGCACATGTAGACTGGTTGGGCGAACTCCCAGGACCCCTCCAGTAGTCTCTGAGGTAAAGAGCTGGTCCACTGTTCCACGGCCGGGACGGAATCCACACTGTTGGTCTTGAATCTGAGGTTCAACAAACGAGCAGTGAGACCCCGATAGTTCACTCTCCAGTCCCCCTTCTTGAAGATGAACCAGCCCCCCGGTCATCAGTCCATGTTCCTGACCCCCATGTGTCACTGAAGAGGTGTGTCAGCCAAGACAGCCCAACAATGTCCAGCCTTCAGCATCTCAGGGTCTCATCCCTCTGGAGCCACCAAGGAGCTTTCTGACTACCTTAGTGCCTCCAGCAGGGATATGGGTGCAACCCCCCCAAGTCTTCAGGCGCTGCCCCCTCTCCAGGGGACACGTTGACCGGGTTCAGGAGTTCCTCAAAGTTCTCTTTCCACCGCCCGACGATGTCCCCGTCTGGGTCAGGACCTCCCCTCCCCCTGAGAACAGCCTGGGGTCGGCCCTGCTTTCCCTTCCTGAGCCGCCGGATGGTTTGCCAGAACCTCCTTGAGGAACAGAAGGTTCTTCTCCATGTCAGAGTGTTAGCATCACGACCACCACAGCCTCCTCCCTTCTGGTCTGCTGCTACCTGTCAGCTGCTTCAGGAGACTCCTGGGCCACCAGGCCCAAAGGCCTCCTTCTTCAGCTGGACGGCTTCCCTCACCCCGGTTCACCACCGGGGTGAGGGAAGCCGTCCCGACACCATGACCTTCTGATCCTCCTCCAGACGCTCCCAGTTCTCCCACTACACGCTCCCAGTTCTCCCACTACACGCTCCCAGTTCTCCCACTACACGCTCCCAGTTCTCCCACTACACGCTCCCAGTTCTCCCACTACACGCTCCCAGTTCTCCCACTACACGCTCCCAGTTCTCCCACTACACGCTCCCAGTTCTCTCTCTACCCGTCTATCCTCCATCTGACCCAACCTCCGTTATGATCTCATGATCCTTACCTAAAGACAGACTGAGAGCTGGAGCCACCAGGACTTTCTTCTTCGTTGGTCGTGACAAAGCCAGACTGCTGGGAGGAGCTGCAGACAGGAAGTGAGGAGCTGCAGACAGGAAGTGAGGAGCTGCAGACAGGAAGTGAGGTCACACATTCCTGCAGACGTAACCACGGCGATAGAAACATGAACATAAAGTCATTAAAATGATGACGTAAAATACCTGGTGAAGAGTTCTGCTCTGGAACGAAGTCCTTAACGGCTGAGGACAGGACACTGAGAGAGGAAGAGGAGGAGGAGGAGGAGGAGGAAGAAGAGGAGGAGGAGGAAGAAGAGGAGGAAGAGCTGTAACCTGAACTCAGTTTATTTTGTTAAATGTTAAGTAAAGTAAAAAGTATAACGAACCCTGAGGGGGAGTCTTCCTCTCCTGCTTCCTTTCCTGCTTCCTCTCCTTCTTCCTTTCCTGCTTCCTCCCTCTCTTCCTCTCCTGCTTCCTTTCCTGCTTCCTCTCCTTCTTCCTCTCCTGCTTCCTCCCTCTCTTCCTCTCCTGCTTCCTCTCCTGCTTCCTTTCCTGCTTCCTCTCCTTCTTCCTTTCCTGCTTCCTCCCTCTCTTCCTCTCTGGACTCCATGTTGTTTCTGCTCACAAACACGTTAAACATCAATATAAGCAGCCGGCCAGGACTCTCTTACACTTGTAACACTTGTTTAAAGTTCTGTGGCTCAGTGGTTAGCATGCCCGTCTTTCAATCAGAGGATCGGTGGTTTGAGCCCCGGCTCAGCTGGTCGGTGTGTCCTTGAGACCCCTGATCCTCCTGGTGCCGTGTCTACGCTGTAGAGAGCAAACATGTGGAAGTCTCTCTGGATAAAAGCCTCAGCTAAAAGACACGTAGTACTCGCTGTGTGTACATCTCCCAGATGAAGTACTTGTGAGTACTCACTCTGTGTACTCTTATCTCAGAACCACGCAGTAAATAATCAAAAGTAAACTCACGGCTCTCAGGGAGTCGACAGGAAGCTGAGAGAGACGTTCAGGGACCAGCTCACCGTGGTTTATGAGTGGACCTTTACCTGTGTGTGTGTGTGTGTGTCAGCAGGACTCCAGAGGTGTGGTGAGGCCCCGCCCTGTTTCCATGACTGTACAAGCAGCGTGCCGCTACCTGCTGAGCACACACACACACACACACACACTCACACACAGAGCTGATTGCACAAGTGTAGAGGTTTTATTCCCTTCTGTCTGGTGAGTTAACTCACTTTACTCATTGGGACGAAGCCCCGCCCCCTGGAGTTCCTTTTAACGAAGCCCCGGCCACTCGAGTGCTTTTTTTTAACGAAGCCCCGCCCACTCGAGTGCTTTTTTTTAACGAAGCCCCACCCCCTCGAGTGCTTTTTTTAACGAAGCCCCGCCCACTCGAGTGCTTTTTTTTAACGAAGCCCCACCCTCTCGAGTACTTTAAAAAGAAGCCCCGCCCCCTCAAGTGCTTTTTAACGAAGTTTTACGAAGCCCCGCCCACTCGAGTGCTTTTTAACGAAGCCCCGCCCACTCAAGTACTTTTTAGGTTAATAATTAAGAACAAGTTGTCACTCAACTGTTGTCTGACCTCTTCTTCCTCCTCCTTCCCCTCCTCTTCTTCATCCACCTCTTTCTCCTCCTCCTCCTCCTCTTCTTCATCTGATTTACTTCTCTTCCATATATTAAACAACAACAACAACAACAACTAAAGGAGGCGACACCCGGCAGTTGGATTTAGATTTTACTGATAATTTGACATCATGACAAATTAAATACGAAGCGGTCCGACGCCTTAAAAACACCGGATGGAGGAAGTAAAGGACGACAACAGGAAGTAAAGGACGACAACAGGAAGTAAAGGACGACAACAGGAAGTACCGGAGACGCCCAGAAAACACAGAGGCATGATGGGAAAGTTTTAATGATCAAAGGAAACAGACACTTCTACGACTCAGCCGAAGACGTTACCGTGGCTTTAAATCCTGAAGTTTATGGGCGTGGCTTCAGTCCACGTGTGCTTTTCAGTTTGTCTCTACGGAAGCCCAGATGGGCCAAAAGAGATGAACCACGAAAGCATCGTAAATATCAACTCCATAATCAATAAAGTTATTGGTCAACACTATGAGACGTGAAGTCGTAAATATGAGACGAATGTTTATGAAATAAGTTTTACCAGATCATAAATAAATATGTTTTATCAGTGTTTACGTTTTTCTAAATATGTTTTTCAGAGGCTCAGTCTTCCAAAATATAGTCAACATGTTGACTGAGTATTTCATATGTTGTTTCATATTTATGACTTTATATTTCATATTTATGACTTTATATTTCACTTATATGACTTTATATTTCATATTTAGGACTTAATGAGTCAACATGTCGACGAGACTTATCATTTTTCAGTATTTTGATTTCTGTCGTTTCATCAATTTATTATATCTTTGCCATCTTCGAGCTTCCATACTCCATAAAGGAAAGAAAAAGCGCTCTGCAGTGAACCCGTGACAGACGGTTTGGTGACTTAAATACTTTATTCATTTAGTATTTAAGTATTTCTTGAGTGAATGATGTTGTTTTTAAATGTTGATGGTTAATAAACGGGTGAAGTAATGAACACTTAATTCATATATAATTACATCATCGTGAAGCCTAACGCTACAATACCTGTTTTCTTTCAAGAACGTTCATGTTTATTCAGATTGTTGTTGTTTATTTACCAATAATTAGGGAACACAACAGCTGGAGCTCCATCAGATTAAACCAGTTCATCACTTTAATAACATTAGAAACATCTTCAACTGAAGCCTGCTGGCTCCGCCCACTTTTAAGTTCACCTGCATGCTCATTGGACGGGATCAATGTCAGCTGAGGAGGCGGGACATCTCCACGGAGTCAGAACCAGTAACCTCTACTGGGAAAACTGGTCCCGCCTGAGGTTTCCCTTTAAACGTTGTAACAGTTCAGTAATGAGTTATAACTGTTTATAGATCAGTTATAACTCATTCATCCTTCTTTAGTAATGAGTTATAACTGTTTATAGATCAGTTATAACTTATTCATCCTTCTTTAGTAATGAGTTATAACTGTTTATAGATCAGTTATAACTTATTCATCCTTCTTTAGTAATGAGTTATAACTGTTTATAGATCAGTTATAACTTATTCATCCTTCTTTAGTAATGAGTTATAACTGTTTATAGATCAGTTATAACTCATTCATCCTTCTTTAGTAATGAGTTATAACTGTTTATAGATCAGTTATAACACATTCATCCTTCTTTAGTAATGAGTTATAACTGTTTATAGATCAGTTATAACACATTCATCCTTCTTTAGAGATGAGTTATAACTGTTTATAGATCAGTTATAACACATTCATCCTTCTTTAGTAATGAGTTATAACTGTTTATAGATCAGTTATAACACATCACCAAAGAAGGATGAATGAGTTATAACTGTTTATAGATCAGTTATAACTCATTCATCCTTCTTTAGTAATGAGTTATAACTGTTTATAGATCAGTTATAACTCATTCATCCTTCTTTAGTAATGAGTTATAACTGTTTACAGATCAGTTATAACACATCACCAAAGAAGGATGAATGAGTTATAACTGTTTATAGATCAGTTATAACTCATTCATCCTTCTTTAGTAATGAGTTATAACTGTTTATAGATCAGTTATAACACATTCATCCTTCTTTAGAGATGAGTTATAACTGTTTATAGATCAGTTATAACACATTCATCCTTCTTTAGAGATGAGTTATAACTGTTTATAGATCAGTTATAACACATTCATCCTTCTTTAGAGATGTAATAACCGTTCAGTTATAACATTCACTCTTATAATATTTATTCATTAACGACATATTAACATTTATACCTGCAGATGACTTATAAAGTGAGTTTATATCTTATTAATGCAATGTTTTCTACAGAATCTCTGGTATTTATCATTTAGTTTTTGCTTATTTTTCAAACTCGTTTCAGCTCTAAACTGATCAATCACAACCTGAAACGTTGTGATTGATCAGTTAAGCATCAATAAATCATCAATATATCATTAATAAACCATCAATAAAGCGGTTAGTTTTCTACAAACTTTTCCAAAACCTGGAATCACGTCTGAAACCAGCTGGTGAACAACAAAGCACTGGGGTTTGGCATCGAGAGAGAGAGAGAGAGGGAGAGAGAGAGAGAGAGAGAGAGAGAGAGAGGGAGAGA
Organism: Myoxocephalus aenaeus; assembly: GCA_038501785.1. NCBI lineage: Eukaryota > Metazoa > Chordata > Actinopteri > Perciformes > Cottidae > Myoxocephalus > Myoxocephalus aenaeus. The sequence continues at coordinate 40,001 of JBAMJR010000639.1, read as the reverse complement.
GAGAGAGAGAGAGAGAGAGGGAGAGGGAGAGGGAGAGAGAGAGAGAGAGAGAGGGAGAGAGAGAGAGAGAGACAGAGACAGAGACAGAGAGAGAGAGAGAGAGAGAGCGAGAGCGAGAGCGAGAGCGAGAGAGAGAGAGAGAGAGAGAGAGAGAGAGGGACCTCCTCCCCGCTGCAGACAGACTGGACTCGGGGAGTTTGGTGGTTAGATAAAGATGAAGGTGAGGAAGAGGAGGAGGAAGAGTCTATAGGACGACACAGTCCGAGTCCTTCTCTCTTCTCCTGGCTCCGCCCTGCTGTGACCCCTGACCTCTGACCTGGAAACACAGTGACGTCATCAACACGGTGACATCATCGACACAGTGACATCATCGTGTCGACACGTACAGTACTAATACGTATTAGTACTGATCAGTACGTATTAGTACTTTTCTCTGTGTAGTACCTGCTGTGCTGCCTGCTGGGATCCCTGTGGTTGTTGTTGTTGTTGTTGTTGTTGTTGTTGTTGTTGTTCCCGCTGCTGGTACTCCTCCTGCTGCAGCTGTTGGGCCAGCTCCAGGTCACTGAGGGGCCCCGGGGCCCCGCCCTGCTGCTGCTGCAGGGACACCGCCACCAGGTAGTCCTGAGACCAGCAAAGAGGGTCAGCCACACCACTGTCTCACCTGTCTACCTCTCACCTGTCTATCCTCTCACCTGTCTATCCTCTCACCTGTCTACCCTCTCACCTGTCTACCCTCTCACCTGTCTACCTCTCACCTGTCTATCCTCTCACCTGTCTACCCTCTCACCTGTCTACCTCTCACCTGTCTATCCTCTCACCTGTCTATCCTCTCACCTGTCTATCCTCTCACCTGTCTATCCTCTCACCTGTCTCACCTGTCTACCCTCACCTGTCTACCCTCTCACCTGTCTATCCTCTCACCTGTCTATCCTCTCACCTGTCTATCCTCTCACCTGTCTCACCTGTCTACCTCTCACCTGTCTACCCTCTCACCTGTCTATCCTCTCACCTGTCTATCCTCTCACCTGTCTATCCTCTCACCTGTCTCACCTGTCTACCCTCACCTGTCTACCTCACACCTGTCTATCCTCTCACCTGTCTACCCTCACCTGTCTACCTCACACCTGTCTATCCTCTCACCTGTCTACCCTCACCTGTCTACCTCACACCTGTCTATCCTCTCACCTGTCTATCCTCTCACCTGTCTATCCTCTCACCTGTCTACCTCTCACCTGTCTACCTCTCACCTGTCTACCTCTCACCTGTCTATCCTCACACCTGTCTACCTCTCACCTGTCTACCTCTCACCTGTCTACCTCTCACCTGTCTATCCTCTCACCTGTCTATCCTCTCACCTGTCTATCCTCTCACCTGTCTATCCTCTCACCTGTCTATCCTCTCACCTGTCTATCCTCTCACCTGTCTATCCTCTCACCTGTCTATCCTCTCACCTGTCTACCTCTCACCTGTCTATCCTCTCACCTGTCTATCCTCTCACCTGTCTATCCTCTCACCTGTCTATCCTCTCACCTGTCTATCCTCTCACCTGGTCTACCCTCACCTGGTCTACCCTCACCTGTCTACCCTCTCACCTGTCTCACCTGTCGACCCTCTCACCTGTCTCACCTGTCTACCTGGTCTATCTCTCACCTGTCTACCTGGTCTACCCTCTCACCTGTCTACCCTCTCACCTGTCTACCCTCTCACCTGTCTATCCTCTCACCTGTCTATCCTCTCACCTGTCTATCCTCTCACCTGGTCTAGTCTCACCTGTCTACCTGGTCTATCTCTCACCTGTCTACCTGGTCTATCTCTCACCTGTCTATCCTCTCACCTGGTCTACCCTCACCTGTCTCACCTGTCGACCCTCTCACCTGTCTCACCTGTCTCACCTGGTCTATCTCTCACCTTTCTATCCTCTCACCTGCTCTACCCTCTCACCTGCTCTACCCTCTCACCTGCTCTACCCTCTCACCTGCTCTACCCTCTCACCTGCTCTACCCTCTCACCTGCTCTACCCTCTCACCTGCTCTACCCTCTCACCTGTCTATCCTCTCACCTGTCTATCCTCTCACCTGGTCTACCCTCACCTGTCTCACCTGTCGACCCTGTCTCGCCTGTCGACCCTCTCACCTGTCTCACCTGTCGACCCTCTCACCTGTCTCACCTGTCTCACCTGCTCTACCCTCTCACCTGGTCTACCCTCTCACCTGCTCTACCCTCTCACCTGCTCTACCCTCTCACCTGGTCTACCCTCTCACCTGCTCTACCCTCTCACCTGCTCTACCCTCTCACCTGCTCTACCCTCTCACCTGCTCTACCCTCTCACCTGCTCTACCCTCTCACCTGTCTACCCTCTCACCTGGTCTACCCTCTCACCTGTCTACCCTCTCACCTGCTCTACCCTCTCACCTGGTCTACCCTCTCACCTGGTCTACCCTCTCACCTGCTCTACCCTCTCACCTGCTCTACCCTCTCACCTGCTCTACCCTCTCACCTGGTCTACCCTCTCACCTGGTCTACCCTCTCACCTGCTCTACCCTCTCACCTGCTCTACCCTCTCACCTGCTCTACCCTCTCACCTGCTCTACCCTCTCACCTGGTCTACCCTCTCACCTGGTCTACCCTCACCTGGTCTACCCTCTCACCTGCTCTACCCTCTCACCTGCTCTACCCTCTCACCTGCTCTACCCTCTCACCTGGTCTACCCTCACCTGGTCTACCCTCTCACCTGCTCTACCCTCTCACCTGGTCTACCCTCTCACCTGGTCTACCCTCTCACCTGCTCTACCCTCTCACCTGCTCTACCCTCTCACCTGCTCTACCCTCTCACCTGCTCTACCCTCTCACCTGCTCTACCCTCTCACCTGCTCTACCCTCTCACCTGGTCTACCCTCTCACCTGCTCTACCCTCTCACCTGCTCTACCCTCTCACCTGCTCTACCCTCTCACCTGTCTACCCTCTCACCTGGTCTACCCTCTCACCTGTCTACCCTCTCACCTGCTCTACCCTCTCACCTGGTCTACCCTCTCACCTGGTCTACCCTCTCACCTGCTCTACCCTCTCACCTGCTCTACCCTCTCACCTGCTCTACCCTCTCACCTGGTCTACCCTCTCACCTGCTCTACCCTCTCACCTGGTCTACCCTCTCACCTGCTCTACCCTCTCACCTGCTCTACCCTCTCACCTGCTCTACCCTCTCACCTGCTCTACCCTCTCACCTGCTCTACCCTCTCACCTGTCTATCCTCTCACCTGCTCTACCCTCTCACCTGCTCTACCCTCTCACCTGCTCTACCCTCTCACCTGTCTATCCTCTCACCTGTCTATCCTCTCACCTGTCTATCCTCTCACCTGTCTATCCTCTCACCTGGTCTACCCTCACCTGTCTCACCTGTCGACCCTGTCTCGCCTGTCGACCCTCTCACCTGTCTCACCTGTCGACCCTCTCACCTGTCTCACCTGTCTCACCTGCTCTACCCTCTCACCTGGTCTACCCTCTCACCTGCTCTACCCTCTCACCTGTCTACCCTCTCACCTGCTCTACCCTCTCACCTGGTCTACCCTCACCTGGTCTACCCTCTCACCTGCTCTACCCTCTCACCTGTCTACCCTCTCACCTGTCTACCCTCTCACCTGGTCTACCCTCTCACCTGCTCTACCCTCTCACCTGGTCTACCCTCTCACCTGGTCTACCCTCTCACCTGTCTACCCTCTCACCTGGTCTATCTGCCTCTGCTGGTCCTGGGCTCTGGGCGGGCCGGTGGTCGGAGCCCTCTGAGGAGGAAGACACAGCCTGAAGTCGGAGTCACAGAAGTTTCCGTCTCCTTCGACGTTATGAAGAGACTCCCAGACCAGACCCTCCTCCTGCAGGAAGCCCTGGTCCGTCACCAGCAGGTACAGGTGACCCTGAGGAGCAGGACAGGTTATCTACAGGTACAGGTGACCCTGAGGAGCAGGACAGGTTATCTACAGGTGACCCTGAGGAGCAGGACAGGTTAACTACAGGTACAGGTGACCCTGAGAAGCAGGACAGGTTAACTACAGGTGACCCTGAGGAGCAGGACAGGTTAACTACAGGTACAGGTGTGTGTGTGTGTGTGTGTGTGTGTGTGTGTGTGTGTGTGTGTGTGTCTCCACCTGGTGCTTGATCATGGTACTGAAGTGGTTGTTCCTGAAGAAAACAGAGATTTCTCCCTCTGAAGCCGTCGTGTTGAGTTCACACAGACCGTGATACGACAGCTGGGTCGCCGTGGACTCCAGGAACTGTTCTGCCACCAGACCTGTAGAGACACACACACACACACACACACACACACACACACACACACACACACACACACACACACACACACACACACACACACACACACACACACACAGAGAGAGAGCTTTAACACATGAAGCATAGACTTCTATACAACCAGAGGAGTCGCCCCCTGGTGGTCAAGAGAGAGAACGCAGCGTGTGTGTGTGTGTGTGTGTGTGTGTGTGTGTGTGTGTGTGTGTTACCTTCACTGACTCTGCTGCTGTCCGCTGAGTGTTTGTAGTCGATGATCTTCTCCACCAGCTGGTTGTAGCTCAGTTTCCCAACAGAAGCCTCCGTCTCTGGACTCTGAGCAAAGAACACTCATGTTTACTCACGACTTCATTACACACACACACACACACACACACACACACACACACACACACACCTGTGGGTCGACCAGCCAGCCGTGGAACAGCGGGATGTTCAGCAGGTCGAACACGATGCATTCAGGCGTGTACTCAAAGTCCGTCACTCCGGTGAAACGCACGTTAACGTCCAGACCTGTGGAGAGTTTGGGGAGCACGGCCATGGCATCACTCATGTTCTGCACACACACACACACACACACACACACACACACACACGCACACACACACAGAGTCAGTTTTCATGCTCAAGTTTCAAACACGTTGCAGATTTCCTTCCTGAACTTTACTTTGAAAGTTTCCTGTGTCTAATGTGTGTGTGTGTGTGTGTGTGTGTGTGTGTGTGTGTGTGTGTGTGTGTGTGTGTGTGTACCTACCTGTTGGAAGTTGAGCTCCATCCCGTCAGCCTTCTCTCTGGGTGTAACAGACAAAACACACTCTCCTGTATAACACACACACACACACACACACACACACACACACACACACACACACACAGTTATTATCACTAATTAAATTATCCTTTACATTCATTTCAACATTCAGTCTTTTGTCCAACGGAAATAAATATTTTAATTAGTTTAATGTATTATTGTAATATTTAAATGTGTAAATTTATTTATTGTTGTTATTGTTGTTTATTTACTACACAGCTGAGCTCAGCAGCTGATTGGCCGGCGGCTCTGACTCACCCAGGTGAGCCATCAGGTCCTCCGTGGTGACGACTTCCGTCTGAGCCGGGAGTTTAGCCTGAAAACACAAGTACAAGTAGTACAAGTACCACCAACAAGTATAAATACCACCAACAAGTATAAGTACCACCAACAAGTATAAATACCACCAACAAGTATACTCGTCCACAGCAGCATCTCCGAGTACACCGAGTATGTAGAAGTACCTGATACGAGCGCCTTCACCAACATGGCGACTGTCCCTTTAAGAGGAGCCATGGAGACTGTCCCTTTAAGAGGAGCCATGGAGACTGTCCCTTTAAGAGGAGCCATGGAGACTGTCCCTTTAAGAGGAAACATGGAGACTGTCCCTTTAAGAGGAGCATGGCGACTGTCCCTTTAAGAGGAAACATGGAGACTGTCCCTTTAAGAGGAGCATGGTGACTGTCCCTTTAAGAGGAGCCATGGTGACTGTCCCTTTAAGAGGAAACATGGAGACTGTCCCTTTAAGAGGAGCATGGAGACTGTCCCTTTAAGAGGAGCCATGGTGACTGTCCCTTTAAGAGGAGCCATGGTGACTGTCCCTTTAAGAGGAGCATGGTGACTGTCCCTTTAAGAGGAAACATGGAGACTGTCCCTTTAAGAGGAGCATGGTGACTGTCCCTTTAAGAGGAAACATGGAGACTGTCCCTTTAAGAGGAGCATGGAGACTGTCCCTTTAAGAGGAGCATGGTGACTGTCCCTTTAAGAGGAGCATGGTGACTGTCCCTTTAAGAGGAGCATGGAGACTGTCCCTTTAAGAGGAAACATGGAGACTGTCCCTTTAAGAGGAGCATGGTGACTGTCCCTTTAAGAGGAGCATGGTGACTGTCCCTTTAAGAGGAGCATGGTGACTGTCCCTTTAAGAGGAAACATGGAGACTGTCCCTTTAAGAGGAGCATGGTGACTGTCCCTTTAAGAGGAGCATGGTGACTGTCCCTTTAAGAGGAGCATGGTGACTGTCCCTTTAAGAGGAGCATGGTGACTGTCCCTTTAAGAGGAGCCCTACCTTCCAGCGCAGGAACAGCGTGTTCATGATGGCCAGCAGGGGGCAGGGCCCGTTCTCGCTCTGCGTGACGATGGGCGTCTTCTTCTCCTTCCAGGTGATCCACTTCACCAGGTAGTAGGCCGGCGTGGACGGCCCCGCCTCCGGAGCCGCCGTGGAGGCGGAGCCAGCGGGAGGGGGAGGGGCCACAGCGCCCCCTGTGGACGGGAGGACAACCAGTCATATACATCCAGGAAGTATTACAACGTTTAAACGAGTTTCAAGTCCAAGAGTCTCACCAGCAGCTTCCGGCGGGTCCTGGTCCTTCAGACCCGGGTCCTGGTCCTTCACACCCGGGTCCTGGTCCTTCAGACCCGGGTCCTGGTCCTGGTCCTTTAGACCCGGGTCCTGGTCCTTCACACCCGGGTCCTGGTCCTTTAGACCCGGGTCCTGGTCCTTCAGACCCGGGTCCTCGGTGGACGGGGTGCAGCCGCGCCCCCCCAGACCCGAGTGGGACGAGGACAAGTCCTCCACCGCCCTGTCAGAGAGATCCAGACTGGGGATGGAACAGGAGGCAGGCAGGTCCTGGTCCTGGTCTAGACCTGAAGACACACAACACATCAGAGACCAGGAGGAGTTCTCTAGGTCCTGGTCCTGGTCTACAGGTGTTTTCATCTGTTGGAATAGTGATTATCGCAGGTGACCTGGACCTGGTCCTGGATCTAGTCCTGAACCTGGTCCTGAACTTGGTCCTGGCCCTGGACCTGGTCCTGGCCCTGGCCCTGGACCTGGCCCTGGTCCTGGCCCTGGACCTGGTCCTGGCCCTGGACCTGGTCCTGGCCCTGGCCCTGGACCTGGCCCTGGACCTGGCCCTGGACCTGGTCCTGGCCCTGGACCTGGACCTGGACCTGGTCCTGGACCTGGACCTGGACCTGGACCGGGTCTGACCCTCACCTGTCTCTCCTCCAGTCTTGATGAGTAGAACCGACAGAGATTCTTCTTCTGTGGTGACGGCGGTTATCGTCCCGTTTTCAGACGACAGCGAGGACGAATCAGGCGGCGTGGGCGTGGCCTCTTCCTCCTCTTCCTCCTCCTCCTCCTTCAGGACCTTAGGGGGCGTGGTCAGGGGAGGAGCCGGATCCTCTCTGGTGAGCTCCACCAGCGGAGAGGCGGAGTCCGCCATGACGCTGAAGAACCGAGAACCAGGAGGACCGACTGCTTGAGAACAGAAAGAACAACAAGTCAGCAACAGGTCAACAACAACAAGTCAACAACAACAAGTAAAAAACAAGTCAACAACAACAAGTCAGCAACAGGTCGTCAAAAACAAGTCAACAGGTCAACAACAACAAGTCAAAAACAAGTCAACAACAACAACAAGTCAGCAACAAGTTAACAACAACAAGTCAACAACAAGTTAACAACAACAAGTCAACAACAAGTTAACAACAACAAGTCAACAACAAGTTAACAACAACAAGTCAGCAACAAGTTAACAACAACAAGTCAGCAACAAGTTAACAACAACAAGTCAGCAACAAGTTAACAACAACAAGTCAGCAACAAGTTAACAACAACAAGTCAACAACAAGTTAACAACAACAAGTCAGCAACAAGTTAACAACAACAAGTCAGCAACAAGTTAACAACAACAAGTCAGCAACAAGTTAACAACAACAAGTCAGCAACAAGTTAACAACAACAAGTCAACAACAAGTTAACAACAACAAGTCAGCAACAAGTTAACAACAACAAGTCAGCAACAAGTCAACAACAACAAGTCAACAACAAGTTAACAACAACAAGTCAGCAACAAGTTAACAACAACAAGTCAACAACAAGTTAACAACAACAAGTCAACAACAAGTTAACAACAACAAGTCAACAACAAGTTAACAACAACAAGTCAGCAACAAGTTAACAACAACAAGTCAGCAACAAGTTAACAACAACAAGTCAGCAACAAGTTAACAACAACAAGTCAGCAACAAGTTAACAACAACAAGTCAACAACAAGTTAACAACAACAAGTCAGCAACAAGTTAACAACAACAAGTCAGCAACAAGTTAACAACAACAAGTCAGCAACAAGTTAACAACAACAAGTCAACAACAAGTTAACAACAACAAGTCAGCAACAAGTTAACAACAACAAGTCAGCAACAAGTCAACAACAACAAGTCAACAACAAGTTAACAACAACAAGTCAGCAACAAGTTAACAACAACAAGTCAGCAACAAGTCAACAACAACAAGTCAACAACAAGTTAACAACAACAAGTCAGCAACAAGTTAACAACAACAAGTCAGCAACAAGTTAACAACAACAAGTCAGCAACAAGTTAACAACAACAAGTCAGCAACAAGTTAACAACAACAAGTCAGCAACAAGTCAACAACAACAAGTCAACAACAAGTTAACAACAACAAGTCAGCAACAAGTTAACAACAACAAGTCAGCAACAAGTCAACAACAACAAGTCAACAACAAGTTAACAACAACAAGTCAGCAACAAGTTAACAACAACAAGTCAGCAACAAGTTAACAACAACAAGTCAGCAACAAGTCAACAACAACAAGTCAACAACAAGTTAACAACAACAAGTCAGCAACAAGTTAACAACAACAAGTCAGCAACAAGTTAACAACAACAAGTCAACAACAAGTTAACAACAACAAGTCAGCAACAAGTTAACAACAACAAGTCAGCAACAAGTTAACAACAACAAGTCAGCAACAACAGGTCAACAACAACAACCAGTCAGCAACAACAACAAGTCAGCAACAACAGGTCAACAGGTCAACAACAAGTTAACAACAACAAGTCAGCAACAAGTTAACAACAACAAGTCAGCAACAAGTTAACAACAACAAGTCAGCAACAACAGGTCAACAACAACAACAAGTCAGCAACAACAACAAGTCAGCAACAACAGGTCAACAGGTCAACAACAAGTTAACAACAACAAGTCAGCAACAAGTTAACAACAACAAGTCAGCAACAAGTCAACAACAACAAGTCAACAACAAGTTAACAACAACAAGTCAGCAACAAGTTAACAACAACAAGTCAGCAACAAGTTAACAACAACAAGTCAACAACAAGTTAACAACAACAAGTCAGCAACAAGTTAACAACAACAAGTCAGCAACAACAGGTCAACAACAACAACCAGTCAGCAACAACAACAAGTCAGCAACAACAGGTCAACAGGTCAACAACAACAACCAGTCAGCAACAACAACAAGTCAGCAACAACAGGTCAACAACAACAACCAGTCAGCAACAACAACAAGTCAGCAACAACAGGTCAACAGGTCAACAACAAGTTAACAACAACAAGTCAGCAACAAGTTAACAACAACAAGTCAGCAACAAGTCAACAACAACAAGTCAACAACAAGTTAACAACAACAAGTCAGCAACAAGTTAACAACAACAAGTCAGCAACAAGTTAACAACAACAAGTCAACAACAAGTTAACAACAACAAGTCAGCAACAAGTTAACAACAACAAGTCAGCAACAACAGGTCAACAACAACAACCAGTCAGCAACAACAACAAGTCAGCAACAACAGGTCAACAGGTCAACAACAACAACCAGTCAGCAACAACAACAAGTCAGCAACAACAGGTCAACAACAACAACCAGTCAGCAACAGGTCGTCAAAAACGACAACAAGTCAACAACAAGTTAACAACAACAAGTCAACAACAACAGGTCAACAACAACAGGTGCGCTCTGCTCTCCGTTACGGAGGCGTGGCCACGACGTCTCACGACGTCTCACGAATCAAACGCACCTATCTGACAGTAAACATGGCCGACTGTCGTCTGCAGAATGAAATGTAATCAGAACAAACTTCTTCTTCTCTGGTGCCGACAGGAAGTAGTGAGCAGGACCAGGTTTCTTCTTCTGTCAGCAGAGCGTCAACGGACTTCCTGCCGGACCCGAGGAGAAACAGGAGAAGAAGAAGGACACGTCTCATCAGTAGATATTTTTTATTTATTATATATATGTAAAAAAAATTATTATTATTTCAGAAACGACTCGACACTGAAAACATTTCTCACACACCAGAACTCATTAAAAACATCGAGCCTACAAGCCCCACAATGCACCTGGACTGTCTTTTATCAGGGCCAGAAAAGACCGGAACTCCTAACATCCTTTCCTCACCACTTGTCCTTGACCCTGATGGAAAACAACGGGTCAAGGACACATAAACATGTAAAGAGTACTACAAGTACCTCTGATGTGTAGTACAGTAAAGAGTACTACATGTACCTCTGATGTGTAGTACAGTAAAGAGTACTACCTCTGATGTGTAGTACAGTAAAGAGTACTACCTCTGATGTGTAGTACAGTAAAGAGTACTACATGTACCTCTGATGTGTAGTACAGTAAAGAGTACTACATGTACCTCTGATGTGTAGTACAGTAAAGAGTACTACATGTACCTCTGATGTGTAGTACAGTAAAGAGTACTACATGTACCTCTGATGTGTAGTACAGTAAAGAGTACTATATGTACCTCTGATGTGTAGTACAGTAAAGAGTACATGTACCTCTGATGTGAAGTACAGTAAAGAGTACTACCTCTGATGTGTAGTACAGTAAAGAGTACTACATGTACCTCTGATGTGTAGTACAGTAAAGAGTACTACATGTACCTCTGATGTGTAGTACAGTAAAGAGTTCTACATGTACCTCTGATGTGTAGTACAGTAAAGAAAACATGTACCTCTGAGATGACATGTAGTAAAAAGATGTACTCGAGGATGTACCTGAGTACAAGTACTCAGTGTAAGTACCCGGGTACTTACACTGACGTTCCACCTCTGGGTGTGAACGTCATCCTCGTCATCACGTGACCATCAGGACTGGGCCTGTCAGGTGCCCCCCCCCCCCCCCCCCCCGCGTCCCTGCAGGAGAACCCGTTACTGTCACAGCACAGGTGTGAGGCGCGTGCGCGCGCGTTCATCAGGGCGCGTCACTGAGGAAGAGGAGCTAGCTAACCTGACGCTAGTGCTCCAAGCTAACTCAGCGAAGTTAGCTGGTGTTCCACAAAAGAGACAACAACAACAACAACAACAACACGTGACCCCTCCTCCGTCAACACAAACAAACAGTCGGTAAAACGAGCTACGGCTTACCGGCACCGGGTGCGCGCGCGTGCGTGTGTCCGTGTCTGTATCTGGAGGGACGGGATGCTAGCTGTTTACATCCCTCTCCGCCAGGATCACAGGAAGACACGCCCACCGGAAGACGTGCCGCGACGTCACATCCGGCCAACTTCCGCCCCAAAGACCACGCAGAACTGTGATGACAAAGGTGTACATTTAAGAAGAGCCTGCTCACCTTCTCTACTACAAACAGACAGGAGTGTTACCTGATACCTGTCTCACCTCTGGAGGCGCGCGGATTAATACGGCGACCACGTGACGCGAAGCGGCGCTCATTTAAATGAAGAAGATAGTTTTATACGTCGAGTCATCGCCTCGTTACACTAACATGTACACAACACGTTACACTAACATGTACACAACACACGTTACACTAACATGTACACAACACGTTACACTAACATGTACACAACACGTTACACTAACATGTACACAACACACGTTACACTAACATGTACACAACACGTTACACTAACATGTACACAACACGTTACACTAACATGTACACAACACGTTACACTAACATGTACACAACACACGTTACACTAACATGTACACAACTCGTTACACTAACATGTACACAACACACGTTACACTAACATGTACACAACACGTTACACTAACACGTACACAACACGTTACACTAACACGTACACAACACGTTACACTAACACGTACACAACACGTTACACTAACACGTACACAACACGTTACACTAACACGTACACAACACGTTACACTAACATGTACACAACACGTTACACTAACATGTACACAACACGTTACACTAACATGTACACAACATACACTAACATGTACACAACATACACTAACATGTACACAACTTGTTACACTAACATGTACACAACACGTTACACTAACATGTACACAACACGTTACACTAACACGTACACAACACGTTACACTAACACGTACACAACACGTTACACTAACATGTACACAACATACACTAACATGTACACAACACGTTACACTAACATGTACACAACACACGTTACACTAACATGTACACAACACGTTACACTAACATGTACACAACACACGTTACACTAACACGTACACAACACGTTACACTAACATGTACACAACATACACTAACATGTACACAACACGTTACACTAACATGTACACAACACGTTACACTAACATGTACACAACACGTTACACTAACATGTACACAACATACACTAACATGTACACAACACGTTACACTAACATGTACACAACACGTTACACTAACATGTACACAACACACGTTACACTAACATGTACACAACTCGTTACACTAACATGTACACAACACGTTACACTAACATGTACACAACACGTTACACTAACATGTACACAACACGTTACACTAACATGTACACAACACACGTTACACTAACATGTACACAACTCGTTACACTAACATGTACACAACACGTTACACTAACATGTACACAACACGTTACACTAACATGTACACAACACACGTTACACTAACATGTACACAACACGTTACACTAACATGTACACAACTCGTTACACTAACATGTACACAACATACACTAACATGTACACAACACGTTACACTAACATGTACACAACATACACTAACATGTACACAACACGTTACACTAACATGTACACAACATACACTAACATGTACACAACACGTTACACTAACATGTACACAACATACACTAACATGTACACAACACGTTACACTAACATGTACACAACATACACTAACATGTACACAACACGTTACACTAACATGTACACAACATACACTAACATGTACACAACACGTTACACTAACATGTACACAACACGTTACACTAACATGTACACAACACACGTTACACTAACATGTACACAACACGTTACACTAACATGTACACAACACGTTACACTAACATGTACACAACACACGTTACACTAACATGTACACAACACGTTACACTAACATGTACACAACACGTTACACTAACATGTACACAACACACGTTACACTAACATGTACACAACACGTTACACTAACATGTACACAACACACGTTACATTAACATGTACACAACACGTTACACTAACATGTACACAACACGTTACACTAACATGTACACAACACGTTACACTAACACGTACACAACACGTTACACTAACATGTACACAACACGTTACACTAACATGTACACAACATACACTAACATGTACACAACACGTTACACTAACATGTACACAACACACGTTACACTAACATGTACACAACACGTTACACTAACATGTACACAACACGTTACACTAACATGTACACAACACGTTACACTAACACGTACACAACACGTTACACTAACATGTACACAACTCGTTACACTAACATGTACACAACACACGTTACACTAACATGTACACAACACGTTACACTAACATGTACACAACTCGTTACACTAACATGTACACAACACGTTACACTAACATGTACACAACACGTTACACTAACACGTACACAACACGTTACACTAACATGTACACAACTCGTTACACTAACATGTACACAACACACGTTACACTAACATGTACACAACACGTTACACTAACATGTACACAACTCGTTACACTAACATGTACACAACATACACTAACATGTACACAACACGTTACACTAACATGTACACAACATACACTAACATGTACACAACACGTTACACTAACATGTACACAACATACACTAACATGTACACAACACGTTACACTAACATGTACACAACATACACTAACATGTACACAACACGTTACACTAACATGTACACAACATACACTAACATGTACACAACACGTTACACTAACATGTACACAACATACACTAACATGTACACAACACGTTACACTAACATGTACACAACATACACTAACATGTACACAACACGTTACACTAACATGTACACAACATACACTAACATGTACACAACACGTTACACTAACATGTACACAACACGTTACACTAACATGTACACAACACACGTTACACTAACATGTACACAACACGTTACACTAACATGTACACAACACGTTACACTAACATGTACACAACACACGTTACACTAACATGTACACAACACGTTACACTAACATGTACACAACACGTTACACTAACATGTACACAACACACGTTACACTAACATGTACACAACACGTTACACTAACATGTACACAACACGTTACACTAACATGTACACAACACACGTTACACTAACATGTACACAACACGTTACACTAACATGTACACAACACACGTTACATTAACATGTACACAACACGTTACACTAACATGTACACAACACGTTACACTAACATGTACACAACACGTTACACTAACACGTACACAACACGTTACACTAACATGTACACAACACGTTACACTAACATGTACACAACATACACTAACATGTACACAACACGTTACACTAACATGTACACAACACACGTTACACTAACATGTACACAACTCGTTACACTAACATGTACACAACACGTTACACTAACATGTACACAACACGTTACACTAACATGTACACAACACGTTACACTAACATGTACACAACACACGTTACACTAACATGTACACAACACGTTACACTAACATGTACACAACACGTTACACTAACATGTACACAACTCGTTACACTAACATGTACACAACACGTTACACTAACATGTACACAACATACACTAACATGTACACAACACGTTACACTAACATGTACACAACACGTTACACTAACATGTACACAACACGTTACACTAACACGTACACAACACGTTACACTAACATGTACACAACACGTTACACTAACATGTACACAACATACACTAACATGTACACAACACGTTACACTAACATGTACACAACACACGTTACACTAACATGTACACAACACGTTACACTAACATGTACACAACTCGTTACACTAACATGTACACAACACGTTACACTAACATGTACACAACTCGTTACACTAACATGTACACAACACGTTACACTAACATGTACACAACACACGTTACACTAACATGTACACAACACGTTACACTAACATGTACACAACTCGTTACACTAACATGTACACAACACGTTACACTAACATGTACACAACTCGTTACACTAACATGTACACAACATACACTAACATGTACACAACACGTTACACTAACATGTACACAACACGTTACACTAACACGTACACAACACGTTACACTAACACGTACACAACACGTTACACTAACATGTACACAACACGTTACACTAACATGTACACAACATACACTAACATGTACACAACATACACTAACATGTACACAACACGTTACACTAACATGTACACAACATACACTAACATGTACACAACACGTTACACTAACATGTACACAACATACACTAACATGTACACAACATACACTAACATGTACACAACACGTTACACTAACATGTACACAACACACGTTACACTAACATGTACACAACACGTTACACTAACATGTACACAACTCGTTACACTAACATGTACACAACACGTTACACTAACATGTACACAACTCGTTACACTAACATGTACACAACACGTTACACTAACATGTACACAACACACGTTACACTAACATGTACACAACACACGTTACACTAACATGTACACAACACACGTTACACTAACATGTACACAACACGTTACACTAACATGTACACAACACGTTACACTAACACGTACACAACACGTTACACTAACACGTACACAACACGTTACACTAACATGTACACAACTCGTTACACTAACATGTACACAACACGTTACACTAACACGTACACAACTCGTTACACTAACATGTACACAACACGTTACACTAACATGTACACAACACACGTTACACTAACATGTACACAACACGTTACACTAACATGTACACAACTCGTTACACTAACATGTACACAACACGTTACACTAACATGTACACAACATACACTAACATGTACACAACACGTTACACTAACATGTACACAACATACACTAACATGTACACAACACGTTACACTAACATGTACACAACACGTTACACTAACATGTACACAACACACGTTACACTAACATGTACACAACACGTTACACTAACATGTACACAACTCGTTACACTAACATGTACACAACACGTTACACTAACATGTACACAACATACACTAACATGTACACAACACGTTACACTAACATGTACACAACATACACTAACATGTACACAACACACGTTACACTAACATGTACACAACACGTTACACTAACATGTACACAACACGTTACACTAACATGTACGCAACACGTTACACTAACATGTACACAACACGTTACACTAACATGTACACAACACACGTTACACTAACATGTACACAACACACGTTACACTAACATGTACACAACACGTTACACTAACATGTACACAACTCGTTACACTAACATGTACACAACACGTTACACTAACATGTACACAACACGTTACACTAACATGTACACAACATACACTAACATGTACACAACACACGTTACACTAACATGTACACAACACGTTACACTAACATGTACACAACACACGTTACACTAACATGTACACAACACGTTACACTAACATGTACACAACACACGTTACACTAACATGTACACAACACGTTACACTAACATGTACACAACACGTTACACTAACATGTACACAACACGTTACACTAACATGTACACAACACACGTTACACTAACATGTACGCAACACGTTACACTAACATGTACACAACACGTTACACTAACATGTACACAACACGTTACACTAACATGTACACAACACACGTTACACTAACATGTACACAACACGTTACACTAACATGTACACAACACGTTACACTAACATGTACACAACACGTTACACTAACATGTACACAACACACGTTACACTAACATGTACGCAACACGTTACACTAACATGTACACAACACGTTACACTAACATGTACACAACACGTTACACTAACATGTACGCAACACGTTACACTAACATGTACACAACACGTTACACTAACATGTACACAACACGTTACACTAACATGTACACAACATACTCTAACATGTACACAACTCGTTACACTAACATGTACACAACACGTTACACTAACATGTACACAACACACGTTACACTAACATGTACACAACACGTTACACTAACATGTACACAACACACGTTACACTAACATGTACACAACTCGTTACACTAACATGTACACAACTTGTTACACTAACATGTACACAACACGTTACACTAACATGTACACAACACGTTACACTAACATGTACACAACTCGTTACACTAACATGTACACAACACGTTACACTAACATGTACACAACTCGTTACACTAACATGTACACAACACGTTACACTAACATGTACACAACACGTTACACTAACATGTACACAACATACACTAACATGTACACAACTCGTTACACTAACATGTACACAACACGTTACACTAACATGTACACAACTCGTTACACTAACATGTACACAACACACGTTACACTAACATGTACACAACTCGTTACACTAACATGTACACAACACGTTACACTAACATGTACACAACACGTTACACTAACATGTACACAACACGTTACACTAACATGTACACAACACGTTACACTAACATGTACACAACAATGTGATTCATGTTAAGTGAAAATATGAATCAGTTTATGAAGAAAAATATCTTTTAATTACCAGATTTTTATCTCATTTTATCTCGAAAACTATGTACTTAATAAACATTAATTTAAAACCCTTTTCTCCATATTCTCATTATGATTCATGTTGTAATTATGACTAATCATTATAATTTATCAAGTAATAAGATGCGTTTCTTCCAAATACAAAGATCCCAAAACTACAATATTTTGTTGTCAATTAATTAAAAATATTTATGGAACTTTCATCTCTTAATTATGAACAAATGTCTTGTTAATACAGATTTGTATTTCATGACACAAATCTCATAATTGTGTGAAAAGCCGTGATTCTTACACTTTTTATTAAATAATTACCTTCTAATTATGACGATGAGGTCATTTGTCTTTGGTGATTTCTAATTAGTAATTTATTGACCGATAAAAACAAAAAAAAGATCAATCAATATTTATAAATTGTTAGGTGATATAAAAACATTATGAATAATGAGTTACTTCTATTTCCCGCTCATATTTTTTACATTTCAAATGTTTTATTTATTTAACTTAATTCATAAACTTCTCCTCGTTAATAAAACTTTAGAAATCAAACTGAACTCCAAAATGTTTCCATGTTGGTTATTGTTCTTTTAAGCCGTCAGTTTGCCTCATCGTTAGCATCGTTAGCATCGTTAGCTAACGATGCCCCTTGTTGATGCCTCGTTAAAAGAGGGAGGAGCCTCCTGCTGCTCTCGTTTCCTGTTAAACGTTAAAGACAAAGGATTCCTTCACAAACGACAGGACACAGTTTCATTCAGGATAAATGCACTTTAAGAGCTTTTCACAGAGAAATGCTTGACGGTTTGGAGCTGAAGGAAGGAAAGAGAAAGAAGGCAATGAAAGGTTTTTAGTAGCAGGAACACAAAGCTTTCCTCTCCAGTCTCAGGCTCCGCCCCTTTTTATTCAACCGCCGTGGAGACGAAACATCAGCCGATATTTCTTCAATTTAACTCGTAGATATAAATAAACATGGCTCCGTCTGGACGGATGTCGGAGAGGAAAACATTAAAAGTGCAGAACTCGTCCGATATAAAAGCTCTTCGTCCCTCCGGTTGGAGCTTCGAGAGTTTGTAGCTTCGGTACGTCTCAAGGCATCAGTTCATTCTCACCGGAGAACAAACTCATTTATACATGTTCACAAACCAAGAACCAGAAAGACTCTTTTCTACTTCAGTTCCTGGTAAACTTCAGTCAGCAGGCTAACGGGTAGCGTGCTAACGGGTAGCGTGCTAACACAACAACAGGTCTGTGCTTCTTTGTGGTCAAAACAAAAACAACTGCACAGACGTCCATGAGGAAACACTCACTACTGGCTTCATCCCAGTGAGACGCCTTTTATGAAATCTTTACGATTATATGATTTAGTTTTGTAAAATGCTAACAGCTAACAGCTTTTCATGATCGCTAACCGGTCGTTTCTTTAGTCCACAGAAAATATAAAGTCAAAATAAAACACATAAAATCTGAAATTATGGTTGAAATAAGATAAAACAGATCTTCATTTTTATTTAGCCAACTACCGTGTGATCGTGTTCAGGTTTGTTGCTAGTTAGCTAGCTAGTTAGCTCATAAGCTCTTCTACTAACTGATTCAAAGTGTAATTTATATTCTGGCAGAAGTAAATACTTTACATTAGAGTTATTGTTAAGCTAATGGATAACAAGTGATGTTAGAATAATATATTATATCTTTGTTGTTAGACTGCAATTAGCACAAGTTAGCTCGTAGGTAGCATTAAACTTTCAGTAAAAAAGAGCTGTTAGTTGTTTTAAATGTGCTGCTCTTTCCCCTCACGTTGTAACTGAACTTGTATCTTAAGTTCACGAATGTTTTCTTAACTTCTCGAGAACGTGAGTTTTTAGTCTAAAGAGTGATTTCAAGTACACAAAAAAAAACTTGATCTGGCTTCTCTGAACAAGCGCCGTGCGCTGGGATGAAGCCGCCAGGAGCGTTGCCAACAATAGTTACATCAACATTATGAGTGGTAAAGTACAAACAAGAAAAAGACATGTTCTAGTGGATTGTTGTTATATAAAGTAATATTCACATATTCAGGAAACTGATCATGAAGAAGAATAAACTCTCTGAAGGGCCAGTCAGAGAGGAGTCATTAAATATGAAGAGATGCTGACCTGGAACACATTAATATAAACAGAGTCATTAGTGGAGCCACTTTGATTTAAAAAGAGAAGTCGAGTGTTAAACAGACAAAAAGGAACATTAAAACAGACAAAAAGGAAATTTAAAAAGAAGTCAGAGAAAAAACATGCATATTACATAAAGTGATGAGTTGACACCTTGAATTTAAATAGTTTTTTTGCTTTTTCACCCATCACGCAAATTATTATAATCCTGTTTTCAAAAGTCCTGAAACTTCAGAATGTAAGAAGGCAGCAGCGAGAACACGTCTTTAAAACAGGAAAAGGTCCATTAAACCTCAACTTCACGTGAAAACAACAAAAACATTGTTCTTGTACTAAAAACACATCGATGACGCAAGCTAACGCTTCACAAGCTAACGCGTCACAAGCTAACGCGTCACAAGCTAACGCGTCGCAAGCTATGTAGTATATACTATCTGGTATGTACTATGTAGTATGTACTATGTAGTATGTACTATGTAGTATGTACTATATATGTTGAACTGCGCATCAAATGAATCCAATGTAAACAATAGAAATGATTCATGTTTGTGTTTTAAACACAAATGTTTTTAACACGTAGCACCAACGTTAGCATGCTCGCAGTTAGCAAGTTGACGTGCTAATACTTAGCATGCTTAAAGTACCGCTTAAGCTAACGGAGATTCGGGCCGTTGGTTTGTCGTCATGAACTGTTGGAGAAACTGAAAGACTGGAACCATGGAGACTGGAACCATGGACTAAATCTGCATTTTTCTGTGGAATTTTCTTCCATTAAAAAAAAAAAAAAATTGCGATAAAATTCTTGTGAAAAGAGCAGATGCTGTTCTTCAGGTCTGAGAAGCAGATTATTGTAGTTTTTATGGACGACTGTCTTCATTCAGGTTAATTTACTTTATTTAGTTTTTGTCTGATGAGCAGCTGAAAAACAAAATGGACGTTCAAAGTTTAACTCAAGAAATGAACTCATCAATCATCGAGTCATGTTTTTGTCCTTCAGAATAAAGTCCAGTAGAACCCAGAAGGTTCTGTTTATTTAATGTGTCTCAGGATGAACACAGGAAAAAAAACACGACCTGGAAAAGTCCCAGACGCTGTACTTTCCCAGCTGCCAGTGAACGTCGCACGACAAAATCAGAGATCACGTAAAATAGAATCAGCTGATGTCGTTCAAAACGAATAAAACGAAAACCTGATCCAGGAAATCATCGATGCTGTTGGTCACATGATGCTGTTGGTCACATGATGCTGTTGGTCACATGACGCTGTTGGTCACATGACGCTGTTGGTCACATGACGGGTCACATGATGCTGTTGGTCACATGACGGGTCACATGATGCTGTTGGTCACATGACGGGTCACATGATGCTGTTGGTCACATGATGCCGGTGGTCACATGCCGGGTCACATGATGCCGGTGGTCATGTGACGGGTCACATGATGCCGGTGGTCACGTGATGCCGGTGGTCACGTGACGGTCACATGATGCCGGTGGTCACGTGACGGTCACATGATGCCGGTGGTCACGTGATGCCGGTGGTCACGTGATGCCGGTGGTCACGTGACGCCGGTGGTCACGTGATACCGGTGGTCACGTGATACCGGTGGTCACATGATGCCGGTGGTCACGTGATGCCGGTGGTCACATGATGCCGGTGGTCACGTGATGCCGGTGGTCACATGATGCCGGTGGTGACGTGACGGTCACATGATGCCGTTGGTGACGTGACGGTCACATGATGCCGTTGGTGACGTACTGGAAGGAGTCGTACAGCTTGGTGGTGATGGAGCGCATGGAGCCGTCCACCAGCTGCTCCACCAGCAGCTGCAGCTGTTCCTCCGTCAGGCTCATGTGGAACCGTTCCTTCAGCCCGCGGATCGTGCTGGAGCCGTGGAAGCAGGGGAGGTGGGAACCTGGAGAACATGGAACATCAGCACAAGGAGGAACGTCTACATGAGGAACGTCTACATGAGGAGGAAACTCTACATGAGGAACGTCTACATGAGGAGGAACGTCTACATGAGGAACGTCTACATGAGGAGGAACGTCTACACAAGGAGGAACGTCTACATGAGGAGGAACGTCTACACGAGGAACGTCTACATGAGGAGGAACGTAGGAACGTCTACATAAGGAGGAACGTCTACATGAGGAACGTCTACATGAGGAACGTCTACACAAGGAGGAAAGTCTACATGAGGAGGAACGTCTACACGAGGAGAAACGTCTACATGAGGAACGTCTACACGAGGAGGAACGTCTACACGAGGAGGAACGTCTACACGAGGAACGTCTACACGAGGAGGAACGTAGGAACGTCTACATGAGGAACGTCTACACGAGGAGGAACATCTACACAAGGAGGAACGTCTACATGAGGAACGTCTACATGAGGAACGTCTACACGAGCAGGAACGTCTACATGAGGAGGAACGTCTAAACGAGGAGGAACGTCTACATGAGGAACGTCTACATGAGGAGGAACGTCTACACGAGGAGGAACGTAGGAAAGTCTACATGAGGAGGAACGTCTACACGAGGAGGAACGTCTACACAAGGAGGAACGTCTACATGAGGAACGTCTACATGAGGAACGTCTACACGAGCAGGAACGTCTACATGAGGAGGAACGTCTACATGAGGAACGTCTACATGAGGAACGTCTACATGAGGAGGAACGTCTACACGAGGAGGAACGTCTACATGAGGAATGTCTACACGAGGAGGAAACTCTACACGAGGAGAAACGTCTACATGAGGAGGAACGTCTACACGAGGAACGTCTACATGAGGAGGAACGTCTACACGAGGAACGTCTACATGAGGAGGAACGTCTACATGAGGAGGAACGTCTACACGAGGAGGAACGTCTACACGAGGAGGAAACTCTACACGAGGAGAAACGTCTACATGAGGAGGAACGTCTACACGAGGAGGAACGTCTACACGAGGAGGAAACTCTACACGAGGAGAAACGTCTACATGAGGAGGAACGTCTACATGAGGAATGTCTACACGAGGAGGAAACTCTACACGAGGAGGAAACTCTACACGAGGAGAAACGTCTACATGAGGAGGAACGTCTACATGAGGAACGTCTACATGAGGAGGAACGTCTACATGAGGAACGTCTACATGAGGAGGAACGTCTACATGAGGAATGTCTACACGAGGAGGAAACTCTACACGAGGAGAAACGTCTACATGAGGAGGAACGTCTACATGAGGAACGTCTACATGAGGAACGTCTACACGAGGAGGAACGTCTACACGAGGAGAAACGTCTACACGAGGAGGAAACTCTACACGAGGAGGAAACTCTACACGAGGAGAAACGTCTACATGAGGAGGAACGTCTACATGAGGAACGTCTACATGAGGAACGTCTACATGAGGAGGAACGTCTACACGAGGAGGAACGTCTACACGAGGAGGAACGTCTACATGAGGAGGAACGTCTACATGAGGAATGTCTACACGAGGAGGAACGTCTACATGAGGAGAAACGTCTACATGAGGAGGAACGTCTACATGAGGAACGTCTACACGAGGAGGAACGTCTACATGAGGAGGAACGTCGGAACGTCTACATGAGGAGGAACGTCTACACGAGGAGGAACGTAGGAACGTCTACACGAGGAGGAACGTCTACATGAGGAGGAACGTCTACATGAGGAGGAATGTAGGAACGTCTACATGAGGAACGTCTACACAAGGAGGAACGTAGGAACGTCTACACGAGGAGGAACGTCTACATGAGGAGGAACGTCTACATGAGGAGGAATGTAGGAACGTCTACATGAGGAACGTCTACACAAGGAGGAACGTAGGAACGTCTACATGAGGAACGTCTACATGAGGAACGTCTACATGAGGAGGAACGTCTACATGAAGGGAAAAGTACCCTAAACAGTTGTAGTACTTTGGGTATTGTGTGTATTAATACACTGTCCGGTACCTTGCTGCATGATCTCCACTATCTGCAGAACCTTCTCCATGTGCTTCCTGGCGGCGATGAGACCCTGAAGCATCAACATCTTGTAGTAGATAAACATGTCTCCGTCAAGACCGCCCATCACCTGAAACAGGTCATCATCATCATCATCATCATCATAACCTCAACGGTTCAGTTCAGACATTTCTAGGTTTGCTCACATCAACAAACTCGGAGGTGAGTTTGAAGGCCGACGTCTCGAAGCCGAGGTTACGAGGAGAGCTGGAGAGGATGAAGCCGAAGTCGATGTGGATGATGTGACCTTCAGAGTCCAGCAGGATGTTCCCGTTGTGTCTGCACACGTCAGAGTAACGGTAAGAGACAGGACTGTTAGCTTAGCACAAACACTGGGAGCAGGTGATACGTTAGCATAGCTCAGGACGTTAGGATAGCTAAAGACAAAGTCTGGGAGTATGTGATACGTTAGCATAGCTTCGCACAAAGACTGGGAGCAGGTGATACCGTTAGCATAGCTTAGCACAAAGACTGGGATCAGGGTCTCACCTGTCCTTCACCTGCAGCAGGTAACAGATGAGGCTGTATCCGGCGCAGCTCTGGACAAAGTTCCTCTGAGCGGTGAGGAACGCCTCAGTGGTGAAGCTGCCGTGTTCCTGCAGGAAGTAGTCGAGCAGCGACAGCTGGCTCTGTTTACGCACCTGGGGGAGGAAACACACAACCACACTCAACACATGAGGGAGGAAACACACAACCACACTCAACACATGAGGGAGGAAACACACAACCACACTCAACACCTGAGGGAGGAAACACACAACCACACTCAACACCTGGGGGAGGAAACACACAACCACACTCAACACATGAGGGAGGAAACACACAACCACACTCAACACATGAGGGAGGAAACACACAACCACACTCAACACCTGAGGGAGGAAACACACAACTCATTCTTTCCACTTGATAATTGTTAATCTATTCTTGGGGAACATTGTCGTTGGGGGTCGTTGGGGGTCGTTGGGGGTCGTTGGGGGTCGTTGGGAGTCGTTGGGAGTCGTTGGGGGTCGTTGGGGGTCGTTGGGAGTCGTTGGGGGTCGTTGGGGGTCGTTGGGAGTCGTTGGGGGTCGTTGGGAGTCGTTGGGGGTCGTTGGGGGTCGTTGGGGGTCGTTGGGAGTCGTTGGGGGTCGTTGGGAGTCGTTGGGAGTCGTTGGGGGTCGTTGGGGCTGATGAGTCTCGGATGTCTGACCGTGAGGAAGGATAAAGATGATGAAGAGGAGGAGTGGGCCGAGTACGGCGCCTTGGGGGACTCCTTGATCAATGGACTCATGAATTAATCCTGAATGGAAACTCTTCATATGTTTTGTGCGTAACAATCTTCATCAATAAAGTAAAGTAAAAGGACCTTACACTTGTAGTGAAGTACCTCACACCTGAGTACCTGTACTGGTTACCTGGTGCAGGGAGACGGCGTTCAGCACGGGTTCGATCATGCCGCTGTCCGATGACATCACCAGGATCTTATAGGGTTTGATCCACAGAGGAACTCTCTCCTGCTGCCAGGTGGACTGAAACACAGCGAAGGGTCACGATCAATACCTCATCAATAGACTGGGATCAATACCTCATCAATAGACTGGGATCAATACCTCATCAATAGACTGGGATCAATACCTCATCAATAGACTGGGATCAATACCTCATCAATAGACTGGGATCAATACCTCATCAATAGACTGGGATCAATACCTCATCAATAGACTGGGATCAATACCTCATCAATAGACTGGGATCAATACCTCATCAATAGACTGGGATCAATACCTCATCAATAGACTGGGATCAATACCTCATCAATAGACTGGGATCAATACCTCATCAATAGACTGGGATCAATACCTCATCAATAGACTGGGATCAATACCTCATCAATAGACTGGGATCAATACATCATCAATAGACTGGGATCAATACCTCATCAATAGACTGGGATCAATACCTCATCAATAGACTGGGATCAATACCTCATCAATAGACTGGGATCAATACCTCATCAATAGACTGGGATCACCCAGTACTGCGGAGTACTCGTACCTGCAGTATTCGTACTGGTTGGTACTCACTACTACTACTAATACTAGGTGTGGTCGTACCTGCAGTACCAGGTAGTACTGGGTACTTGCAGTACTACTACTACTAGGTGGTACTGGGTACTTGCAGTACTACTACTACTACTACTAGGTGGTACTGGGTACTTGCAGTACTACTACTACTACTACTACTACTAGGTAGTACTGAGTACTTGCAGTACTACTACTACTAGGTGGTACTGGGTACTTGCAGTACTACTAGGTGTGGTCATACCTGCAGTACTACTACTAGGTAGTACTGGGTACTTGCAGTACTACTACTAGGTAGTACCTACTACTAGGTAGTACTGGGTACTTGCAGTACTACTACTACTAGGTGGTACTGGGTACTTGCAGTACTACTAGGTGTGGTCATACCTGCAGTACTACTACTAGGTAGTACTGGGTACTTGCAGTACTACTACTAGGTAGTACCTACTACTAGGTAGTACTGGGTACTTGCAGTACTACTACTAGGTAGTACCTACTACTAGGTAGTACCTACTACTAGGTAGTACTGGGTACTTGCAGTACTACTACTAGGTAGTACCTACTACTAGGTGGTACTGGGTACCTGCAGTACTACTACTAGGTAGTACCTACTACTAGGTAGTACTGGGTACTTGCAGTACTACTACTAGGTAGTGCTGGGTACTTGCAGTACTACTACTAGGTAGTGCTGGGTACTTGCAGTACTACTACTAGGTAGTACTGGGTACCTGCAGTACTACTAGCTGTGGTCGTACCTGCAGCTGCCGCAGCACCTGAGAGGCCAGCAGCTCTTGTCTCAGGTCGTCTCCACACTTCACGATGACGGAGAGCAGCCGCCAGTTCAGCAGGTGACCGTACGGAGAACCCTCTCTGATCCTCCTGGAGAACACAGTATAAATACATGACCGTACGGAGAACCCTCTCTGATCCTCCTGGAGAACACAGGATAAATACATGACCGTACGGAGAACCCTCTCTGATCCTCCTGGAGAACACAGTATAAATACATGACCGTACGGAGAACCCTCTCTGATCCTCCTGGAGAACACAGTATAAATACATGACCGTACGGAGAACCCTCTCTGATCCTCCTGGAGAACACAGGATAAATACATGACCGTACGGAGAACCCTCTCTGATCCTCCTGGAGAACACAGGATAAATACATGACCGTACGGAGAACCCTCTCTGATCCTCCTGGAGAACACAGGATAAATACATGACCGTACGGAGAACCCTCTCTGATCCTCCTGGAGAACACAGGATAAATACATGACCGTACGGAGAACCCTCTCTGATCCTCCTGGAGAACACAGGATAAATACATGACCGTACGGAGAACCCTCTCTGATCCTCCTGGAGAACACAGTATAAATACATGACCGTACGGAGAACCCTCTCTGATCCTCCTGGAGAACACAGGATAAATACATGACCGTACGGAGAACCCTCTCTGATCCTCCTGGAGAACACAGGATAAATACATGACCGTACGGAGAACCCTCTCTGATCCTCCTGGAGAACACAGTATAAATATACATGACCGTACGGAGAACCCTCTCTGATCCTCCTGGAGAACACAGTATAAATACATGACCGTACGGAGAACCCTCTCTGATCCTCCTGGAGAACACAGTATAAATACATGACCGTACGGAGAACCCTCTCTGATCCTCCTGGAGAACACAGGATAAATATGTATATTTGTACATCGGCGTGAGGAACCCGGTTCTCCTGGACTCACCTGACTTTCTCCTCCCAGGGTTCCTTCAGGACGACGGCTGACGGGTCCTCTGGGTCTCTGCGGAACGTCGTCGGCGTGTGAGCGAGGTTCTCCGACAGGCGACGTCTGGAGAACCGGCAGAACAACCAGAAGAGTCATGTCAACAACACGCTGGGTAGTAACTAAATACATTTACTGTGTACTTCTACTCAGAAGTACATATTGTACTTTTTACATTTATCTGATGATGTATATATATATATATATATATACACATACACACACACACACATACATACATATATATATATATATATATATATATATATATGTATATATATGTATGTATATATGTATAGTGAGAGATTTACCTGATGTCTCCGGCGGCGATGAAAACCGGTTCTCTGCTCTCCAGACTTGTGATGCTGTCGACTGAAAACTGACTGATGTTATCAGAACTGCTGGTGTGAGCCTCCACCTGCACACACACACACACACACACACACACACACACACACACACACACACACATACATACACACACACACACACACACACACACAATACAAATGATCTGCTATTAATGAATAATGAAATAACGCAACTGTACACACGTATAGTTATAAACTTGTGTATATATATATATATATATATATATATATATATATATATATATATATATATATATTAGCCGGTGCGTCCTCACCTCCACCTGCAGCTGTCCGATGTCGTCGGTGGCCCACGCCTCGTCGTCGTTGTCGTAGTTCGGGACGGTGGAGAAACTTCCGGCTCGCTGCTCCGATGTCATGGCGCCGCCACAGTTAGCGTTAGCGTTAGCCGCGGCACCGCCACAGTCCAGGTTGTCCGCGGACCGAGCCGAGCGGATCCTCGTCTCCGGGATCCGCACGGGAACCGGAGACGTCTCGAAGCTCTCGCACTCCAGCACCTCCACGTAGATGATGTACGGGGCCTGAGGGGAGGGGCCAGACATTAGCCTAGCTTTCCAGTCTCTGTGCTAAGCTAACAGTTTACACTAGTTTCCAGTCTCTGTGCTAAGGTAGGGTACCAGTTTACACCTGTTCCCAGTCTCTGTGCTAAGCTAGGCTAACAGCCTCCACTTATTTCCAGTCTCTGTGCTAAGCTAGGCTAATGGCTTCCACCTGTTCCCAGTCTCTGTGCTAAGCTAGGCTAACAGCTTCCACTTGTTTCCAGTCTCTGTGCTAAGCTAGGCTAACAGTTTACACCTGTTCCCAGTCTCTCTGCTAAGCTAGGCTAACGGCTTCCACCTGTTCCCAGTCTCTGTGCTAAGCTAGGCTAATCCGTCCTGGACACAGGTGTTAACACTGGGGATAACTGGCCGCAGCGAAGGCGTCACCTTGTCCTTGGAGTTGAGCACCACGGCCTGCGTGTTGGGGATCCGGCAGACGTGGTGCTGCCGCTCGGCGGTGGGCAGCCAGACGCGCGCCGGCAGCTTGTGGTTGAGCAGCGACAGCTCTGAGATCAGCCGCTGCGTCTTCTGCTCTTTGGTCGGCAGCGTCGCCAAACGCTTCCCGATGCAGAGCAGCGACTTCACCAGCTCTCTCTGCGGCCGCAGGCGCTCCGGCTGCAAGGCAGGAAGCAAAGTCAAGCGCTGCAGCCAGGGGCCGCCATCTTGTTTTTATGCAACCAGGGACGGCCGCCATCTTGTTTTATGCAGCCAGTGAACAGGAAACGATCATACCTGGATGTTTTCTGTGTTTAAACGTGTGTTTTCTACGTTAAAACATGTGTTTTATGTGTTTGAATGTGTGTTTTCTGTGTTTAAATGTGTGTTTTCTGTGTTTAAACGTGTGTTTCCTATGTTAAAACATGTGTTTTATGTGTTTGAACGTGTGTTTACTATGTTCAAACATGTGTTTTATGTGTTTAAACGTGTGTTTACTATGTTCAAACATGTGTTTTATGTGTTTAAACGTGTGTTTCCTATGTTAAAACATGTGTTTTATGTGTTTGAACGTGTGTTTACTGTGTTTAAATGTGTGTTTTCTGTGTTTAAACGTGTGTTTCCTATGTTAAAACATGTGTTTTATGTGTTTGAACGTGTGTTTACTATGTTAAAACATGTGTTTTATGTGTTTGAACGTGTGTTTACTATGTTCAAACATGTGTTTTATGTGTGTTTTCTGTGTTTAAACGTGTGTTTCCTATGTTAAAACATGTGTTTTATGTGTTTGAACGTGTGTTTACTGTGTTTAAACAGGTGTCAAGAACCCAGACGAAGAGAGGAACACCAGAACCAGAGTCCTCACCTCCTCGTGGACAGCTTCCACTTTCGGGTTACTTCCTGTCCGCCGGAGGCCGGACCCGGTGGACCCGCCGGCGCCGGCCGTGGTGGCGTCCGACTTGGACCTCTGGTGCGTCCTCCTGCTGGCCGGAGAAACAAGCCCCGCCCCCAGGACGGGGGCGGGGCTTGTTTCTCCGGCCAGCAGGACGGGGGCGGGGCTTGTTTCTCCGTCCAGCAGGAGGGGGGCGGGGCCGGCGGCCGGAGAGAAGCAGGAGGCGGAGTCTGCGTGGCTGCTGTTGTGCCGCCGGTGGCAGCGCTGCCGGTGGGACGGCGAGGCGTGAGCGCCCCGGGTGTCCGGAGGCGGAGCCGGCGGTTTGAGCTCGTCGGACAGGATGAGCTTCCGGAGTTTGGAGCCTCTGGAGTGCCGCTGCGTGGAGATGTGCATGTCGGAGGAGTACGCGCCCAGCAGCCAGGCCGTCAGCAGAGAGAAGGCGATGCCGGCGGTGCAGCGGTGGATCTGAAGGGGAAGGAGACCACAAGGAGGTGCTGAGGACGCCATCTTGTTTTCATGCAACCAGTGACAAGCGACCAAACCTGGATGTTTTCTGTGTTTGAATGTGTGTTTTCTGTGTTTGAATATGTGTTTACTGTGTTTAAATGTGTGTTTTCTGTGTTTAAATGTGTGTTTACTGTGTTTGAATGTGTGTTTTCTGTGTTTGAATATGTGTTTACTGTGTTTAAATGTGTGTTTTCTGTGTTTAAATGTGTGTTTACTGTGTTTGAATGTGTGTTTTCTGTGTTTGAATATGTGTTTTCTGTGTTTGAATGTGTGTTTACTGTGTTTGAATGTGTGTTTACTGTGTTTGAATATGTGTTTACTGTGTTTGAATGTGTGTTTTCTGTGTTTGAATATGTGTTTTCTGTGTTTGAATATGTGTTTACTGTGTTTGAATATGTGTTTACTGTGTTTGAATGTGTGTTTTCTGTGTTTGAATATGTGTTTTCTGTGTTTGAATATGTGTTTACTGTGTTTGAATGTGTGTTTACTGTGTTTGAATATGTGTTTTCTGTGTTTGAATGTGTGTTTTCTGTGTTTGAATGTGTGTTTTCTGTGTTTGAATATGTGTTTTCTGTGTTTGAATGTGTGTTTACTGTGTTTGAATGTTTGTTTACTGTGTTTGAATGTGTGTTTACTGTGTTTGAATATGTGTTTACTGTGTTTAAATGTGTGTTTTCTGTGTTTGAATATGTGTTTTCTGTGTTTGAATGTGTGTTTTCTGTGTTTGAATGTGTGTTTTCTGTGTTTGAATATGTGTTTTCTGTGTTTGAATGTGTGTTTACTGTGTTTGAATGTTTGTTTACTGTGTTTGAATGTGTGTTTGAATATGTGTTTTCTGTGTTTGAATGTGTGTTTTCTGTGTTTGAATGTGTGTTTTCTGTGTTTGAATGTGTGTTTTCTGTGTTTGAATGTGTGTTTACTGTGTTTGAATGTGTGTTTTCTGTGTTTGAATGTGTGTTTTCTGTGTTTGAATGTGTGTTTTCTGTGTTTGAATGTGTGTTTTCTGTGTTTGAATGTGTGTTTTCTGTGTTTGAATGTGTGTTTACTGTGTTTGAATATGTGTTTACTGTGTTTGAATGTGTGTTTTCTGTGTTTGAATGTGTGTTTACTGTGTTTGAATGTGTGTTTTCTGTGTTTGAATATGTGTTTTCTGTGTTTGAATGTGTGTTTACTGTGTTTGAATGTGTGTTTTCTGTGTTTGAATGTTTGTTTTCTGTGTTTGAATGTGTGTTTACTGTGTTTGAATGTGTGTTTGAATATGTGTTTTCTGTGTTTGAATGTGTGTTTTCTGTGTTTGAATGTGTGTTTTCTGTGTTTGAATGTGTGTTTTCTGTGTTTGAATGTGTGTTTACTGTGTTTGAATATGTGTTTTCTGTGTTTGAATGTGTGTTTTCTGTGTTTGAATGTGTGTTTTCTGTGTTTGAATGTGTGTTTTCTGTGTTTGAATGTGTGTTTACTGTGTTTGAATATGTGTTTACTGTGTTTGAATGTGTGTTTTCTGTGTTTGAATGTGTGTTTACTGTGTTTGAATGTGTGTTTACTGTGTTTGAATATGTGTTTTCTGTGTTTGAATGTGTGTTTACTGTGTTTGAATGTGTGTTTTCTGTGTTTGAATGTTTGTTTTCTGTGTTTGAATGTGTGTTTACTGTGTTTGAATGTGTGTTTGAATATGTGTTTTCTGTGTTTGAATGTGTGTTTTCTGTGTTTGAATGTGTGTTTTCTGTGTTTGAATGTGTGTTTTCTGTGTTTGAATGTGTGTTTACTGTGTTTGAATATGTGTTTTCTGTGTTTGAATGTGTGTTTTCTGTGTTTGAATGTGTGTTTTCTGTGTTTGAATGTGTGTTTTCTGTGTTTGAATGTGTGTTTTCTGTGTTTGAATGTGTGTTTTCTGTGTTTGAATGTGTGTTTTCTGTGTTTGAATGTGTGTTTTCTGTGTTTGAATATGTGTTTACTGTGTTTGAATGTGTGTTTTCTGTGTTTGAATGTGTGTTTTCTGTGTTTGAATGTGTGTTTACTGTGTTTGAATATGTGTTTTCTGTGTTTGAATGTGTGTTTTCTGTGTTTGAATGTGTGTTTTCTGTGTTTGAATGTGTGTTTTCTGTGTTTGAATATGTGTTTTCTGTGTTTGAATGTGTGTTTACTGTGTTTGAATGTGTGTTTTCTGTGTTTGAATGTGTGTTTTCTGTGTTGGAATGTGTGTTTTCTGTGTTTGAATGTGTGTTTACTGTGTTTGAATGTGTGTTTTCTGTGTTTGAATGTGTGTTTTCTGTGTTTGAATGTGTGTTTACTGTGTTTGAATGTTTGTTTACTGTGTTTGAATGTGTGTTTTCTGTGTTGGAATGTGTGTTTACTGTGTTTGAATGTGTGTTTACTGTGTTTGAATGTGTGTTTTCTGTGTTTGAATATGTGTTTTCTGTGTTTGAATGTGTGTTTACTGTGTTTGAATGTGTGTTTACTGTGTTTGAATGTGTGTTTTCTGTGTACGGATAGGTGTACACAGTAAACAAACACAGTAAACACACATTTAAACACAGAAAACACACATTCAAACACAGAAACAATGTGTGTTTACTGTGTTTGAATGTGTGTTTTCTGTGTTTGAATATGTGTTTTCTGTGTTTGAATGTGTGTTTACTGTGTTTGAATGTGTGTTTTCTGTGTTTGAATGTGTGTTTTCTGTGTTTGAATGTGTGTTTTCTGTGTTGGAATGTGTGTTTACTGTGTTTGAATGTGTGTTTTCTGTGTTTGAATGTGTGTTTTCTGTGTTTGAATGTGTGTTTACTGTGTTTAAATGTGTGTTTACTGTGTTTGTTTACTGTGTACACCTATCCGGCCCCTGAGCGGCCATGCTTTCCTCCCCCTCACTCACCAGGTAGGGGCGGATGGCGTCGCCCACCTCGGTGTCCATGTGCACGTACATGTTGAGCAGCTGCGGCAGGTAGAAGTCCACCTCGCGGTCGGGGAAGCTGAAGAGCCGGTTCCCGATGTAGGCCTGCACGCCCGGCTCCTTGGACTTGTACAGGTAGGAGATCGCCATGGAGACGTCGAACAGCTTGGACTCGAACAGGCGCAGCAGCCACGACTGCTTCGACGCCGAGGACGCCGCCGCCGGCAGCGAGGAAGACTCCTCCTCGTCCTCCTCTTTGATGGAGCTGGAGTCCGGGCTGACGCACCACTGAGGCCCGGAGCCCTCTGGCTCTGTGCGGTGTTGTTGTTGTTGTTGTTGTTGATCCTCCTGTTGCTGCTTGTTGTCGACCTCCCTGTTCTGCAGCTTGACCTGGAGAAGAACTTCCTGGCAAGCCTTCAGAGCGACTTCCGGGTCGATCACTGCGGGGAAACAGGAATAGGGTCAGATCATGAGCATAGCATTAGCTTAGCATCATCTTAGCATCAGCTAGGTCCCGTTAGCATCTCATAAACACACAAAAAAGGACCCACTAGATGGAGTCGGGTTCACCTTTAAGCAGACTGTATCTGCAGAAGAACGAGAGGATTTCTAAAGGGACCGTGGTGCTAAGAGGCACTACCTCTTTAGTCCACAGGGAGCGCCAGAACCAACACTACCTCTTTAGTCCACAGGGAGCGCCAGAACCAACACTACCTCTTTAGTCCACAGGGAGCGCCAGAACCAACACTACCTCTTTAGTCCACAGGGAGCGCCAGAACCAACACTACCTCTTTAGTCCACAGGGGGCGCCAGAACCAACACTACCTCTTTAGTCCACAGGGGGCGCCAGAACCAACACTACCTCTTTAGTCCACAGGGAGCGCCAGAACCAACACTACCTCTTTAGTCCACAGGGAGCGCCAGAACCAACACTACCTCTTTAGTCCACAGGGAGCGCCAGAACCAACACTACCTCTTTAGTCCACAGGGGGCGCTAGAACCAACACTACCTCTTTAGTCCACAGGGAGCGCCAGAACCAACACTACCTCTTTAGTCCACAGGGAGCGCCAGAACCAACACTACCTCTTTAGTCCACAGGGGGCGCCAGAACCAACACTACCTCTTTAGTCCACAGGGAGCGCCAGAACCAACACTACCTCTTTAGTCCACAGGGGGCGCTAGAACCAACACTACCTCTTTAGTCCACAGGGGGCGCCAGAACCAACACTACCTCTTTAGTCCACAGGGGGCGCCAGAACCAACACTACCTCTTTAGTCCACAGGGGGCGCTAGAACCAACACTACCTCTTTAGTCCACAGGGGGCGCCAGAACCAACACTACCTCTTTAGTCCACAGGGGTCGCCAGAACCAACACTACCACTTCAGTCCACAGGGGGCACCAGAACACTACAGAATATGATAAAGTGTCAGTACCTTGGTCGACGCCCAGGTCCATCTCCATGACGTCCTCCGAGATGGCGTCCAGCGGGGGGGTGGGGCCTCGGGCGTCCGCGCCACTGGACACGGCGCCACTGGACACGCCGCTGGACACGCCGCTGGACACGCCACTGGACACGCCACTGGACACGCCACTGGACACGCCGCTGGACACGCCGCTGGACACGCCGCTGGACACGCCGCTGGACACGCCGCCACTACAGACGCCCTCGCTGGCGCTGCTGGTGCTGCTGCCGAGGCTGCCGGTGCTGCCGATGCTGCCGCTGGGGCTGGAGCTGCGGGGGCTGGCGCTGGGAGAGGACGGCTGCTCGCCGCGGGGGGGCGGGGGGCAGCTGCAGCTGGGGGCGGGGCCGGGGGCGGGGCTGGTGGTGGTGGTGGGCGGGGCAGTCGGAGGAGCTCTCGGAACAAGAGGAAGAGGAGGAGGAGGAGGAGGAAGAGGAGGCGCTGGAGGGGGAGGACGGGCAGGAGAAGGTGGTGGGGGAGGAGGAGTCAGGAACAGGAGGGGGCGGGGCCGAGGGGGAGGGGCTAAGGTGGTGGGAGGGGCTAAGGTGAAGCGGCCGCAGAGCCGGGGACAAGGAGACCTCGGCGTCGGCCATTTTGGAGGGTCGGGCCTAAAGAAAGACATCATGTGATGAAGGTCACTCCTCTTCACTTTGTAAACACAATACAAGTACAACATGTACCTCTGAGATGTAGTAAAAAGTACAATATGTACCTCTGAGGTGTAGTAAAAAGTACAATATGTACCTCTGAGATGTAGTACAGTACACAGTAGAGTGTAGTAGTAGTAGTAGTAGTAGTAGTAGTAGTAGTATTAGTAGTAGCTGCATGCATTTAATATATTACAAGAACCTTGATGTGTACTCAAGTACAGTATTTAAGTATTTGAGTATTTGTAAATATCAAAAGTGAGAAAAACTAAACTTCAGATCAATATGTTTCCTCCTGATGACATCATCATCATCATCATCATCATCATCATCATCAGGGAACTTCATCTGATCACACACAGCTGATCATGATGTCATCACACAGCTGTCTGTGTGTGTGTGTCTCACACACACACAGACACACACACACACACACTTTGTTCCTCATCTGATAAACTTTCTGTTTCCTTGACTTCAGACTTGTTTTTATTGTTTTTATATTATTATCATTATTAATATTATAGTACTATGTACTCTACAAGTAGTATTAGTATTATAGAGGTATTGTACAATTATTACAAGAGTATTATGGGAGTATTGTACTGGTATTGTCCTAGTTGCACTAGTATTATTTAACTATTGTACTAGTATTATGGGAGTACTGTACTAGTATTGTCCAAGTAGTATAGGAGTATTGTACTAGTAGTATAGGAGTATTGTACTAGTAGTATAGGAGTATTGTCCAAGTAGTATAGGAGTATTGTCCAAGTAGTATAGGAGTATTGTACTAGTAGTATAGGACTATTGTACTATAGGAGTATTGTACTAGTAGTATAGGAGTATTGTCCAAGTAGTATAGGAGTATTGCACTAGTAGTATAGGAGTATTGTCCAAGTAGTAGAGGAGTATTGTACTAGTAGTATAGGAGTATTGTCCAAGTAGTATAGGAGTATTGCACTAGTAGTATAGGAGTATTGTACTAGTAGTATAGGAGTATTGTCCAAGTAGTATAGGAGTATTGTACTAGTAGTATAGGAGTATTGTCCAAGTAGTAGAGGAGTATTGCACTAGTAGTATAGGAGTATTGTCCAACTAGTATAGGAGTATTGTACTAGTAGTATAGGAGTATTGTCCAAGTAGTATAGGAGTATTGTACTAGTAGTATAGGAGTATTGTACTAGTAGTATAGGAGTATTGTACTAGTAGTATAGGAGTATTGTCCAAGTAGTAGAGGAGTATTGTACTAGTAGTATAGGAGTATTGTCCAAGTAGTAGAGGAGTATTGTACTAGTAGTATTGTACTATAGGAGTATTGTACAAGTAGTATAGGAGTATTGTACTATAGGAGTATTGTACAAGTAGTATAGGAGTATTGTACTATAGGAGTATTGTACAAGTAGTATAGGAGTATTGTACTATAGGAGTATTGTACAAGTAGTATAGGAGCATTGTATTAGTAGTATAGGGGTATTGTACTAGTAGTATAGGAGTATTGCACTAGTAGTATAGGAGTATTGTCCAAGTAGTAGAGGAGTATTGTACTAGTAGTATAGGAGTATTGTCCAAGTAGTATAGGAGTATTGTACTAGTAGTATTGTACTATAGGAGTATTGTACTAGTAGTATAGGAGTATTGTACTAGTAGTATAGGAGTATTGTCCAAGTAGTAGAGGAGTATTGTACTAGTAGTATAGGAGTATTGTCCAAGTAGTATAGGAGTATTGTACTAGTAGTATTGTACTATAGGAGTATTGTACAAGTAGTATAGGAGTATTGTACTATAGGAGTATTGTACAAGTAGTATAGGAGTATTGTACTATAGGAGTATTGTACAAGTAGTATAGGAGTATTGTACTATAGGAGTATTGTACAAGTAGTATAGGAGCATTGTATTAGTAGTATAGGGGTATTGTACTAGTAGTATAGGAGTATTGCACTAGTAGTATAGGAGTATTGCACTAGTAGTATAGGAGTATTGTACTAGTAGTATAGGAGTATTGCACTAGTAGTATAGGAGCATTGTACTAGTAGTATAGGAGCATTGTACTAGTAGTATAGGAGTATTGTACTTGTAGTATAGGAGTATTGTACTAGTAGTATAGGAGTATTGCACTAGTAGTATAGGAGCATTGTACTAGTAGTATAGGAGCATTGTACTAGTAGTATAGGAGTATTGTACTAGTAGTATAGGAGTATTGTACTAGTAGTATTGTACTATAGGAGTATTGTACAAGTAGTATAGGAGTATTGTACTAGTAGTATAGGAGTATTGTACTAGTAGTATAGGAGCATTGTACTAGTAGTATAGGAGCATTGTACTAGTAGTATAGGAGTATTGTACTAGTAGTATAGGAGTATTGTACTAGTAGTATTGTACTATAGGAGTATTGTACAAGTAGTATAGGAGTATTGTACTAGTAGTATAGGAGTATTGTACAAGTAGTATAGGAGTATTGTACTAGTAGTATAGGAGTATTGTATTAGTAGTATAGGAGTATTGTACTAGTAGTATAGGAGTATTGTACAAGTAGTATAGGAGTATTGTACTAGTAAGTATAGGAGTATTGTACTAGTAGTATAGGAGTATTGTACTAGTAGTATAGGAGTATTGTACTAGTAATAGGAGTATTGTACTAGTAGTATAGGAGTATTGTACAAGTAGTATAGGAGTATTGTACTAGTAGTATAGGAGTATTGTACAAGTAGTATAGGAGTATTGTACTAGTAGTATAGGAGTATTGTATTAGTAGTATAGGAGTATTGTACTTAGTAGTATAGGAGTATTGTACTAGTAGTATAGGAGTATTGTACTAGTAGTATAGGAGTATTGTACTAGTAGTATAGGAGTATTGTACTAGTAGTATAGGAGTATTGTACTAGTAGTATAGGAGTATTGTACTAGTAGTATAGGAGTATTGTACTAGTAGTATAGGAGTATTGTACTAGTAGTATAAGAGTATTGTCCAAGTAGTATAGGAGTATTGTACTAGTAGTATAGGAGTATTGTACTAGTAGTATAAGAGTATTGTACTAGTAGTATAGGAGTATTGTACTAGTAGTATAGGAGTATTGTACTAGTAGTATAGGAGCATTGTACTAGTAGTATAGAGTATTGTACTAGTAGTATAGGAGTATTGTACTAGTAGTATAGGAGTATTGCTTATGACTCAGTGAAGCACCAATAAAGTAAACAAACCAGCCTTTATATAAAATAATACTGCACACATGCTAGTTTAAAACCCAGATCCTAGTATTATGAAATAAACTCACAGTATCAGTGAGTATTTAAATATGTATTTACAGGAGGAAGAGGAGGAGGAGGAAGAGGAGGAGCGGTGCCGCTCCCTCCTGATGAAAACAAGCCGGAGGAAGGAGCTGAGAGCCGGGCTCAGAAGGCCCGCCGCCCGGCTCTCAGCTCCGGAGCCTCCGGCTACACGGCGGCCCGGTGACGACGAACAAAAACACTGCGAAGAAGAACAGTCAGCCCGGAAGAAGAAGGAGGAGGAGGAGGAGAAGAAGGAGAAGAAGAAGAAGAAGGAGAAGAAGAAGGAGGAGAAGAAGAAGGAGGAGAAGAAGAAGGAGAAGAAGAAGGAGAAGAAGACCAACGGTTAAATGTCCGGAGGCTCGGCTTGGTTTCCGGGTCGGACGGAGGCTCTGGTCCAGGAAGTAGTCCGGGTCTCTGGTCCTGGTCTCGGCCGGGTCTCAGGTTCTGAAGCGGTCCATCGGGTCCGGTCCTGTGGCTCCGCTCGGCTCGTGACGCAACTTCCGTGAAGACAGCCGCAGTGCGAATCAACGGCACTTCCGGTTAATACTTCCACAATAAAAGCATTAATCAAAAGGGATTTCTTTCTTTCTCGTACGTGAAATAAA